>CM050900.1:8599009-8726509 GCA_027726005.1 Juncus effusus | reverse complement strand
GTTTTTTAAGACCAATCTAATGTTTTGCTTCTTTGTTATCACTCTATTACTCAGTAATATATAAAAGAACTTAACTTTTTGCATGAAGGTAACAATGTCAGACGAAGCATCAATCTCACACATGGAGATCGACTCCACTCCACCTCCAAACACCGCAAAACTCGAGAAATTCTGCAAAGACGCGGCTCCTTAGTCTTCATCAGGCCGACATTCTATCAACGTCTGATCCACATGGCAGAAGATGAGGTCATGTTCTGCAACAAGGGCCCCGTCCCAGCCTGTCGCCGACCGAAAGCGGTTCGGCGGAGTTAAGTTCGGCGAGATGGAACCTCCTTAAATTAAAAAATGATGACATCATATATACTGCCTCCAATTTGCACGAGAGGTTATTTACTTTAAGTGACTTTTCCCAGATTCATATTTGAGGGAATTGTAAGGAGCTGCGGACGTGGTGATGAGGCCGTTTTGTGGGTTTTGTGAGTCGGGTGAGAGTATTGTGAGGGTGAATGTGCCGTATCGGGCGAAACTGTTGTAGCAGGAGCTGTTTAGCATGGGGATTAGTTTGAAATTTGAGACTGAGTTGTGTTAGATGTGGTTTGAGGGGTTGTGTGAATTGAGTAGTGGCCTAGTGGGGCATATGTAGGGATGAAAACGGTTCGGATACGGTTCGGATCAGGGTCATATCATATCCGTATCCATATTATTTTCTCGGATCCGAATATGAATACGGATGCGAATATGGATCCGGTTCGGATATTACCGGATACAAATATGAATACAGATATTTATCGGATATCCATATTTTGATGGATTGTGTCTTTTTTCAAATATATATTTCACTATTAACAACAAAAAAATGATAAAATCATAATAAAATCATAAACAAGTTTCAAAATAGCAATAAGTAAATTGATGGATTTGAATAAATATCCTTATTCATATTAAAAAATGATAAAATTGCTAAAATATTTTTAAAAATATCATTATATATATGTATATTCATATTCAATATATAGTGAAATATCCGAAAACGGATATTATTCGGATTATAATTATCCGGATACGAATATTATCCATATTCGTTCGGATATTATATGCCAAACTCATTATCATATCCGTATTTGTATCCGTTCGAATACGGATAATTTTTTTTCGAATACGAATATTTTACGAATACGAATACAGGTCGGTTGAATATTATCATATCCGTTTTCACCCCTAGGTATATGTGTGGTGTGTTGTGAATCGTATGATGGTTTGCTGATGTTGGCGACTGTTGGTTGTAGTATTATGTCACGTGTATATATGTCCGGTGGCAGTAGTTAGTTATTAATATGTTACTTTTGTGTTTGAACTTATCAAGTAGTACCAGTAGTTATTAGTTTGTTACTTTTGTGTTTTGAACTTGATGATGTAGTACCAGTAATCTTTTTTTCTAGATCTGTTGTAACTTATCTATAAATCTAACTTAGGAAACATCTACTTCATAGTTATTATCTGGAATCTACAATAATTCGTTCACTGCAGCCGAAAGAGAATCATTTTGAGTGTGCATTGTGAGGGAAGTATTCACTGAATGTAGACATGTTTGTAATCAGGACATGAATGGGGCAGTGGGGTTATGAACTTTTGTGTTATGCCTTTAATGCAATCCTTTTATCTCCATGCATGGCTTTGGTATCTAAGGATACAATACTGGCCCACTTAAGCAACTGTTTAATGTAACATAGACAATTTAACAATAGAACCGGTTGTTTTCATCTAATGGAAGGAATTAATATGACAGTACGCGGTTCTTTTTCAAATATTTAGCATCTAGATGAGTTTGACAAATGCAAAAAGACATGACCTCGAATATTAATGAGATTAGAGGCAGCAGGTATTTGGTTCATTCCTTCTGAATTTAATATTGGCTAGGAACACGACTAGGTGCAGTTTCGTTGATGTGTTCGGCATCATTTTCATGTCATGAGAAGATAAGAATTTGTGCTATATTCTCCCTTATATTATAAATACAGCTATTGAGGTTGGTCTTAAGACAAAATAGCAAGAAATATCAGGGTACATCAGAGATGAAGCGTGTTATTGTCCCATGGAGTTTCCCTCAAACACTTCAATGGGATCCAAAATACCTCTAAATATTTGGGGAACATCGAGAGGCGCCTAATATTTTGTAGCATAATAGAGGCTAACAAATTGGTTGTTCTCTAGAGTTCCTTTCAAATACTTCACGACTGCTTCATATGCATTATGCATTAGCTAATTGTGAAGTGTTTGGAGGAACTCTAGATGATATATCCAATATTTTATGACAGTGTTAAATGAGAGAAACGATAATTAAGCTGGTTGTTCTCTAGAGTTCTCTTCAAGCACTTCATGTTGACCTAATGCATTATGCATTAGTTGTAGTGAAGTGTTTTGGGGTACTCTGGATGATATCCAATATTTTCTAATGCAATGAGAATTCGAGGAACAATTATCAAGCTGGTTGTTCTCTTGAGTTCCCTTAAAGCACTTCACATCGGCCTAAAATGCACTGTAGATTTGCTGTAGTGAAGTGTTTGGGGGAACTCTAGATGATACCCAACATTTTCTGATGTGGTGAGAATTACAGAAATAATAATTAAGTTAGTTGTTCTCTAGAGTTCCTTTCAAGCACTTCACATTCTCTATGCATTATGCATTTGCTATAGTGAAGTGTTTGGAGGAACTCTGGATGATAACCAACATTTCTAATACAGTGAGAATTCAAGAAATAATAATTAAGCTAGTTGTTCTCTGGAGTTCCCTTCAAACACTTCACACTGGCCTAAAATGCACTACGCATTGTCTACAGTGAAGTGTTTGGGAGAACTCTGGATGATACCCAACATATTATGATGCAAGGAACAATATTAAATTGGTTGTTCTCGAGAGTTCTCTTCGATAACTTCAGATGAGGCTAAAATACAATATGCATTGACAATATTGAAATATTTTGTGGGGACTCAGGATTATATTCAACATTTTCTGATGCAATTATAATTCGGGGAACAATAAATATGTTGGTTGTTCTCTAGACTTCTTTGAACCATTTCACATTTGACCAAAAATGCGTATGCAATCGTTGTAGTGAAATGAAGTGTTGGGGAACTCTAGATTATACCCAATATTTTTTTTCCGATGGAATACGAATTCATAATAACAACAACTATTATTTTGGTTGTTGTCTGGAATTCCTTTCAAGCATTTCACATTAGCCTATAATATACTACACATTGGCTGCAGTCTACAGTTATATATTTGGAGGAACTATAGCTAACAAACAATCAACATTTTCTTTTGTGGTCAGTAGTCCAAGGATCAATAATTGCGTTAGTTCTTCTGTGGATATCGTCCAAATACTTCATGTTAACCTAAAAATGGACGATGCATTTTTTTCCCGAAATAAAATGGACTATGCATTAGTTATAGTGAAGTATATGTTGAAATTCAATTACTTTACACTAGCCTAAAATGAATGATGCAGTGGAAGTAGTGAAAGGTTTGGTAAATCCAGTTGACTACCAAGTAATGTAGCTCAAAGACACGATAAATGTGATGTTCTATGAGGTTTCCTTCAAGCATTATTTCACATTAGCATGATGTATATAAATTTATTGATTGTGATGAAAATGAGGGGCTTTCTTCAAACATTTCACATTAGCATGATGCATGATGTATATAATTATTGATTGCAATGAAATGTTTTAGGATGCTCTCCATTTATTTATTGTTTAGTGATTGTAGAATTATTGGTTGAGTGAGATATTTGTCGCTGGCATTGCGGTCCTAGTTTGATAACATATGAACTATGATTTGAGGTCTAATTTGGGGCTTGGTCATTTGATGTGTGTTAATTTTTGCTTTCTTTTTAATAATATGATGAATAATATTCGAAATGGAAATTATGTATTGTTTCTTCTTCATCTATCTATGTTTAATTTATGAGAGTATATGATTTTTATGCTAAGTAGCATTACTTCTTTATTTAATTTTAATCTCTCTCAATGTTGAACTGGTGGCTTCAATTAATATTATTGCATTTGAAAATGACCTAAAAAAAATTTAGAGGTCAAATGGAAGTGAATTGATCTCTTCTTTTTAATATAATAAAAAAGAAATCAAGAAATACGTAACATCTAAATTCTAAGATAAGACGGATAAAGCAGCTCAAAAATCCTCTATTGCAAGAATCACAAAACAAGGCTAAAAAAAGATAACAAATATTATTCGAAAAAGGATGATAAAGTAATCTCTCTTATTATCTCCGTCTAAGTACATAAAATATATGCTGCTTGAACCTTGGAAAAGGACCAGGCAGTTGAAGTGAAATCAAAGGGGGAACTCCATGAATCAAACTCTTCCTTTTCTACATCGTCATGCCTTCCTTCTTACCTCCTTTTAAATCATATTTCTTCATAATTCTCGTACTTCAAATGATATATTAGAACAAGACCAAGAAACCAAGAGAAGCTTTTGATTGGATTAGCGATTGATTTTTATGATATTTTGAAAGAAGCATTGATTCTTATGGTCTGAAGACGACATTCATTGAACCTAGACAGGCTGGAATGACTCGTCTTTTCCTGTCCGTATGCTTAAAAAGAATCTGCCCACTTATTAATTAAGTGGGTCATAAAGCTAATAACAACTAGTGTATAATATTGATGTCTTTTCTTCTGTCTCAAACTTCCACTTTAAAACTAAGAAAAGAAAAAGTTTTTCATCTTTACACATTTGAAAGCAGGGGGGCGGAACCCTTTTTTTTACAGGGGCCCGGGCTAAACATATACAAACAGAAACAGACGCTTGGGTTGGCTTCAAAATTAACATCATTTTATCATTTTTAGTAAGGCCAACATTTTTCTAAGAAGAATTTGATTAACTTACTTTAAAGAATTAACTCTCTAAGGTTTCTCTTTGAAGAAATGACTGTAAAATTATGAGACTAAATAACTTCAATAAACTGGACCCAACCTTTTTGAAGGAATGACTAATTTTTTTTTTTTTTAGACAATCTTAGGGTTGATCGAGTCACACGCAAGTAAAAAGTAGTAGTTAATAGTATTACAAAACAATAAGCTTTAGTTACCGGTCACAGCGAGAATGCTGAGATTGAAAACTAAAGACTAAAAGAAATAAAGGAGAAAATAAAATAGAAGGTAATAAAAGAAAACAACAGCCCAATTAGGTGCTAGTTAACGAGTCATATGGTTGATCGTATTTTCCCAATTTTTTCACTCAACAAAAGCTCGTAAGCACACTCAATCAGGCTCAACATTGAGATCATTAAATAGTCGGTTGTACCTCTCCTTCCAAATCTCAAGCAACAAAAAAGTTCCCGCACCGCCCTCCGAATAAAGAGTTGGCACCGGTTTGAATAGTCTTCTCCTTCAAGCCGACAATAAACACACATACAAGGTAAACATCATCCCCTCCGTACCAGAAATTGTTGTGCCGATAAAATACATTTTCCAATTTTCAATAGAAAACTCTTAATTTTGGAGGCAGCTTGATTTTCCACATCCTTTCCCAATGAAGTTTTGTTCTCGGGCTGGATACCAATCGTTGATATGCTGATTTGGAGGTATAAATTCCATCCGATTTATTTTTCCACAAGAATGAGTCCGATCCCAAACTCATTACAACCTCATTATCCCTAGTTATGATAGTTTGTAGTTGTTGCGAGGCTATCGTCGACAGATTGGGCCTAAATAATCGTGCTACATCTGAGTGTGAAATGAATGCATTGACGGTGATTGATGGATCCAAAGCAAAAGAAAATAACTCTCAGAAATTTGACTCTAAAATCCCGAAACCCCAATCCATATACCAAAACAAAATGTTATTCGCATCCGTAATGTGAAACTTTGAGTTTGAATTAAAAAAGCGCGCCTGCCTTACTGCCTCTTGAATCAACCTTGATGCCTTCTTCTTTAAATCGGGCATCAACAACTCACAGAAAGGACGATAAAAATTCGATGTAATTTCCTTAAATAGATTGTCGTGCTGACCAAACCCCTTTGAAATCCATTTTAACAACAAAGCGTCATTAAATTCGTCCACTGATTTTAATCCCAAACCACCATTTTTCTTTTGCAAGCAAACCGTTTCCCAATTCAACAAAGTCAATCCCTTAGAATTTTCCCCACCCCCTTTCCAAAGAAAACTTCTTCTAATTACATCAATTTTACGTACTAACCATGTCGGTAATTTAATCACCGACATAAGATAGACAAGTTTCCGCATTACAACCGAGTTTAATAAGACAATTCTGCCTGGCAGTGAAAGGAAATTAGCTTTCCAATTTTGTATATTCGTTCAGATGGAGCGAGATAGGGTTTAAAGATAGATCTCGGTAGCTCTTTATGGTGTAACGGCAAGCCGAGATACTTTATAGGCAATTGTTGGTTCTCACAATTTAAAATTGTAGAGATGTTGGAGATGTCTAGATTGAATTTTCCTATCAGAACCACAAAAGATTTATTAAAATTTATATTCAATCCGGTTAGCCCTCGCAAGGATTGTAATAAGACTTTGGCCATTAAAGCCTCATTTCTAAAAGGGTAAAAAATGATCGTAACGTCATTGACAAAAAGCGTACAATTTCTCAAATCAAGAATCGGCGGTAGAACAAGAGAATTTTATTGTGCTAAAACAAAAACTCTAGCAAAAACATCCATTACCAAATCGAAGAGAAACGGCGATATCGGATCGCCTTGTCTCAACCCCCGTTTCAAAATTACCGATTTGCGGAACGACTAATTTTCTTGATTTAGCTGTGATAAATTAAGATCAACATGATCTAATAGACAATCTTAAGTTCTTGCCAAATATAAAAATATTAAAATTTTAGGCTTAACGTTTGTTTATTGATCCAAATGACTTATTATATTAATCCATTATTCATGATAGCTAGCTATGCAAGGTTGTGTTATGATGGATATCTGTTTTCTGTGGGGCTGAAAGATTTTTTCAATTGAACATCCAAAAATTCTAGACCTCATCATTGTAAATTCTAGTTTCATTAGGAGTTAGAGCTATCCTGGTCCCCTTGTTCTGTTTGAAAGAATTATGAAACCAACCACATGTAGGACCCAAAAAGCAGATATGATATCTGAAGTTTAATTTGAAATACTTTCTCAAAGAAAGAAAAAGAAAAAGAAAAATGATTATAGATGTACAATGAAAAGAGCTTGTCTACAGTACTCCACATTGAAAATATTTATTTTGATGAACGGTCCAGATTAACCTGAAAGTGGAGTACTGTAGACGTTTTTTTCTATATAAAATAACTGATAAAAGAGTAAAATCAAAATTTAGGGTCTAATTATATTCTTTTCTTTTTTTTTCTAATTCTCTCGTGACTCTTCATCTCCAGTACTTGAAACCATGAGAGAAACCCTTTCAGAGAAACGGAGAAAGAAAGAAATTAGAAAATATTTGGAATTGATTTGTTTCTTCTTTTATTGTCTACATAATTGATTGTTATTCTAGAAGATTGTATTTATCTATAGTAAGAAATAAAATATTTGGCATGGATTTATTTCTTCTTTTTTAAGCATGGCAATAATTAATATAGTATGGCACAACTTGTATTATATTATATTATATTGTATTGTATTGTATTATATTGTATTGTATTGTATTGTATTATATTATATTATATTGTATTGTATTGTATTGTATTGTATTATATTATATTATATTATATTGTATTGTATTGTATTGTATTCTTCTCACATGAAGAAAGTGATACACATGTCTCACATGCCCATTCTTCTCACATGAAGAAAGTGATACACATGTCTCACTATTATTTGTTGAATTATATGACATGTAATTTGCTTAGTCATAATGGTTTGGGGAAGTTAATTTCGTTATATTGTTTGCCTTTTATCTGTGTCGTATAATTAAATTATTATTTTTTTTGTTTTTCATGTTTTTAAAGAGTGGAGGAGGAGTCAGAACTGTATAATGCAATTCAATACAAATATGCTAATTTCTCAATATAAATAAAAAATGCTAAGTATCTAAGATATTACAACAGCTGATGATTTTGTATTAGGCCTATGGGAATTAAGGAATCACACACCAGATGGGCCCAACACGCCTGGTGTGCTTGTTCGTTCAGTCCAGCCCAAATGCTTATATACCGTTTTTTTTTTTGTTGAAACCCGTAGGCTTATATACCGTTTTTACAGAGTATATATGCTATGTTATGCTTTGTTATACCTGTATATCGTTTTCATAAAGCTATATATATGCAAATATTTTATTTTCTAGAATCTTTACTTAAGGTTAGATTATATTTACATGTATGATTAACCTATAATATACTATTTTCATTATACATCTATAATCATTTTTCTTTTTTCTTTCTTTGAGAAAGTATTTCAAATTAAACTTCAGATATCATATCTGCTTTTTGGGTCCTACATGTGGTTGGTTTCATAATTCTTTCAAACAGAACAAGGGGACCAGGATAGCTCAACTCCTAATGAAACTAGAATTTACAATGATGAGGTCTAGATTGGCTAAACGATAGTTAAAAGATTGGCTAAACGATTCCACAATCTCTCCATAGCGCATGACTTGCAAGGGGACTTTCTAAGGGCATGGCTAGCCACAAGATAGAGGGTAAATACGCAACACAGAAAAGAGTGGGAGGCCATTTGGGCTTCCATTGCCTGGAATACGTGGAAAGAGAGAAATAATCGCATCTTTAACAATAAGAAAGTGACACCGCTTATGGTAGCTCAGAAGGCTGTCGAAGAGGCACGAATGTGGTTAGCAAATTGTTAGTCTTCTAGACAATGTAATAGGATATAGCCAGGCACCTTTCAATGTAAAACCTAGGCTGTAAATGTACCATTCTCATTTTTCTTTATAAAATTTGAACGGTTGCAACTTGCAACTGTTCCTGGTCTAGAATTTTTGGATGTTCAATTGAAAAAATCTTTCATCCCTACAGAAAACAGATATCCATCATTAACACAAACTTGCATAGCTAGCTATCATGATCAATGGATTAATATAACTTAATGGGACCTGCTGTAGCACGACTGTTCACGACGGGATCCAATAACAGTATATATAATTTATTTTCTAATAACAATATATACATAACATCATATATAATTTATTTTCTAATAACAATATATACATAAAAAGTGAAAACAATATATAAAAATGAGAAAACAGTATATAAAAATGGGATAACGGTATATAAAAGTAAAAAAAATAAGAAATACACAAAGAATAAATAACAATGACAAAATAATATATAAAATGAGAAAATAATATATAAAATGAAACAAAACAGTATATCTACAGTGCGTCGTGCTACAATGTGTCATCACTTGTGGCACAAGAGTGTGTTTGGTTGCGGAGGTCGGTCGAGGATGTTTACAATGCGATTACTGGTCCTACGGTTATTCGAGGCGACAATCAGAGTGCGTTGAAGTTAGCGACCAATCCTGTTTGTCACGCGAGAACCAAACACATCAAGATCGAGCATCATTTCATTCGTGAAAAGATGCTTGATAGATTTATTGGAGTTGAGGAGGTAAGAAGCGTTGACAACGTGGCTGATATCTTCACCAAGTCTCTTTACAAGGGATCATTCGAGTTATTGCGAGTCAAGTTGGGGCTCTTGGCCAAATACATTTTAAGGAGGAGTGTTAAAATATAAATGTGCTTTTCTATGTTATGAATGCAGTCAACAAATTAGGAAAGAGGTTTCTTGGAAATAAGGTTTCTTGACAAGGTTTAGTATTTCTTGACAATGAGGTTTAGTATTTCCATGTATTATGTGTTAATTGTGGCAGTAATTCTTTGAGTTATTTCCTTATATTAGATATGACTATCCTATAAATAGAGAGTTAGAGGTAGAGTTTTATTTATTCCAACAACAACAATATTTTGTATCTCTTTCTTTCTCTTGTAATAAGAAGTTTATCTTATTTTCAATTTTCATTGTTCAATCATTTCTTCTTCTATTATTGTTTTTTTTTTGGCTAGTACGAGCTTATTGCTGTACTATTATTTTCGCTGCTGATAACCACAAGGTCGCTGCTGGTTTAGTGCTGCCGTGTTACTGCACAGTCACTGTTGTTCTGTTTTTCTATTAGCGACGCGGTTATCTGGTTCAGTCCATGTGCAGCTATCTGGTTTCTTTACAGTTAATTCTTTAAAGTAATTAATCAAATTCTTCTTAGAAAAATGTTGGCCTTACTAAAAATGATGTTAATATTGAATTGAAGCCAATCCAAGTGTCTGTTTATGTTTGCATATGTTTAGTCCGGACCCCTATAAAAATAGGAAAAATATATATATTCTCCGGTAAACGTCTCCCAATCCGCCATTTATCATTGATAAACGGGTCCCACATTTAATAAAAAAAAATATATCATGTTTATCAGTGATAAACGGCGGAATGGGAGCTGTCGGGGGATGTGTATATAAACACTAAAAACAAGGGTTCCGCCCCCGTGCTTTCAAATGTGTAAAGATGAAAAGCATTTTCTTTTCTTAGTTTTAAAGTGGAAGATTGAGACAGAAGAAAAGACATCAATACTATACATTAGTTGTTATTGGCTTTATGGCCCACTTAATTAATAAGTGGGCAGATTCTTTTTGAGCATACGGACAGGAAAAGACGAGTCATTCCAGCCTGTCTAGGTTCAATGAATGTGCTCTTCAGACCATAAGAATCAATGCTGCTTTCAAAATATCATAAAAATCAATCCCTAATCCAATCAAAAGCTTCTCTTGGTTTCTTGGTCTTGTTCTAATATATCATTTGAAGTACGAGAATTATGAAGAAATGAAAGGAGGTAAGAAGGAAGGCATGGCGATGTAGAAAAGGACGAGTTTGATTCATGGAGTTCCCCTTTGATTTCACTTCAACTGCCTGGTCCTTTCCCAAGGTTCAAGCAGCATATATTATATGAACTTAGACGGAGATAATAAGAGAGATTACTTATCATCCTTTTTTGAATAATATTTGTTATCTTTTTTTAGCCTTGTTTTGTGATTCATGCAATAGAGGATTTTTTAGCTGCTTTATCCGTCTTGTCTTAGAATTTAGATGTTACATATTTCTTGATTTCTTTTTTATTATATTAAAAAGAAGAGATCAATTCTTTTTTTTTGATGGAGATCAATTCACTTCCATTTATTTAAAAGAAGAGATCAATTCACTTCCATTTATTTATTGGCAATGAGATTTGAACTCTAAATTTTTTTTAGGTCATTTTCAAATGCAATAATATTAATTGAAGCCACCAGTTCAACATTGAGAGAGATTAAAATCAAATAAAGAAGTAATGCTACTTAGCTTAAAAATCATATCCTCTTTCATAAATTAAACATAGATAGATGAAGAACAAACAATACATAATTTCCATTTCGAATATTATTCATCATTATTAAAAAGAAAGCAAAAATTAAACACACATCAAATGACCAAGCCCCAAATTAGACCTCAAATCATAGTTCATATGTTATCAAACTAGGACGGCAATGCCAACGACAAATATCTCACTCAACCAATAATTCTACAATCACTAAACAATATATAAATGGAGAGCATCCTACAACATTTCATTACAATCAATAATTATATACATCATGCATCATGCTAATGTGAAATGTTTGAAGAAACCCCCTCATTTTCATCACAATCAATAAATTTATATACATCATGCTAATGTGAAATAATGCTTGAAAGAAACCTCATAGAACATCACATTTATCGTGTCTTTGAACTACATTACATCAACATTGGGAGTCAATTGGATTTACCAAACCCTTCACTACTTCCACTGCATCATTCATTTTAGGCCAGTGTAAAGTAATTGAATTTCAACATATACTTCACTATAACTAATGCGCAGTCCATTTTCTTTCGGGAAAAAAAAATGCATAGTCCATTTTTAGATTAACATGAAGTATTTGGAAGATATCCATAGAAGAAGTAACGCATTTATTGATCCTTGGACTTCTGACCACAAAAGAAAATGTTGATTGTTTGTTAGCTATAGTTCCTCCAAACATATAATTGCAGACTGCAACCAATTACTCCAGGCAACAACCAAAATAATAGTTATTGTTATTATGAATTCTCATTCCATCGGAAAAAAATATTGGGTATAATCTAGACTTCCCCAAACACTTCATTTGACTACAACGATTGCATACGCATTTTTGGTCAAATGTGAAATGGTTCAAAGGAAGTCTAGAGAAGAACCAACATATTTATTGTACCCCGAATTATAATTGCATCAGAAAATGTTGAATATAATTCTGAGTCCCCACAAAATATTTCAATATTGCCAATGCATATTGTATTTTAGCCTCATCTGAAGGGATCGAAGAGAACTCTCGAGAACAACCAATTTAATGTTGTTCCTTGTATCAAAATATGTTGGGTATCATCTAGAATTCCCCCAAACACTTCACTATAGACAATGCATAGTGCATTTTAGGCCAGCGCGAAGTGCTTAAAGGGAACTCCAGAGAACAACCAGCTTAATTATTGTTTCTTGAATTCTCACTGTATTAGAAATGTTGGCTACCATACAGAGTATCTCCAAACACTTCACTATAACAAATGCATAATGCATAGAGAATGTGAAGTGCTTGAAAGGAACTCTAGAGAACAAGTAACTTAATTATTATTTCTCGAATTCTCACTACATCAGAAAATATTGGATATCATCTAGAGTTCCCCCAAACACTTCACTACAGCAAATCCACAGTGCATTTTAGGCCGATGTGAAGTGCTTTAAGGGAACTCAAGAGAACAACCAGCTTGATTATTGTTCCTCGAATTCTCATTGCATTAGAAAATGTTGGGTATCATCCAAAGTTCCCCCAAACACTTCACTACAACTAATGCATAATGCATTATGTCAAAGTGAAGTGCTTGAGGAGAACTCTAGAGAATAACCATCTTAATTATCATTTCTCTCATTTAACATTGTCATAAGATATTGGATATATCATCTAGAGTTCCTCCAAACACTTCACAATTAGCTAATGCATAATGCATATGAAGCAGACGTGAAGTATTTGAAAGGAACTCTAGAGAACAATCAATTTGTTAGCCTCTATCATGCTACAAAATATTAGGCGCCTCTCCATGTTCCCCAAACATTTAGTGGTATTTTGGATCCCATTGAAGTGCTTGAGGGAAACTCCATGGGAAAATAACACGCTTCATCTCTCGTGGACCTTGATATTTCTTGCTATTTTGTCTTAAGACCAACCTCAAAAGCTGTATTTATAACATAAGGGAGAATATAGCACAAATTCTTATCTTCTCATGACATGAAAATGATGCCGAACACATAAACGAAATTGCACCTAGTCGTGTTCCTAGAAAAGATTAAATTCAGAAGGAATGAACCAAATACCTGCTGCCTCTAATATCATTAATATTCGAGGTCATGTCTTTTTGCATTTGTCAAACTCATCTAGATGCTAAATATTTGAAAAAGAACCTCGTACTGCCATATTAATTCCTTCCATTAGATGAAAGCAACCGGTTCTATTGTTAAATTGCCTATGTTACACTAAACAGTTGCTTAAGTGGGCCAGTATTGCATCCTTAGATACCAAAGCCATGCATGGAGATAGAAGGATTGCATTAAGGGCATAACACAAAAGTTCATACCCCCACGGCCCCATTCATGTCTAGATTACAAACATGTCTACATTCAGTGAATACTTCCCTCACAATGCACCCTCAAAATGATTCTCTTTCGGCTGCACTGAACGAATTATTGTAGATTCCAGATAATAACTATGAAGTAGATGTTTCCTAAGTTAGATTTATAGATAAGTTACAACAGATCTAAATATTCAAACTTAGAATAAAAGATTACTGGTACTACATCATCAAGTTCAAAACACAAAAGTAACAAACTAGTAACTACTGGTACTACTTCGTAAGTTCAAACACAAAAGTAACATACTAATAACTACTGCCACCGGACATATATACACGTCACCTAATACTACAACCAACACTCGCCAACATCAGCAAAGCATCATACGATTCACAACACACCACACATATACCCCACTACTCAATTCACACAACCCCTCAACCCTCATCTAACACAACTCAGTCTCAAATTTCAAACTAATCCCCATGCTAAACAGCTCCTGATACAACAGTTTCGCCCCATACGGCACATTCACCCTTACAATACTCTCACCCGACTCACAAAACCCACAAGCAGCCTCATCACCACATCTGCCGCTCCTTACAATTCCCGCAAATATGAATCCGGGAAAAGTCACTTAAAGTAAATAACCTCTCGTGCAAATTGGAGGCAGTATGTATGATGTCATCAGACTGCCATGTGGATCAGACGTTGATAGAACATCGGCCCGATGAAGACTAAGGAGCCACGTCTTTGCAGAATTTCTCGAGTTTTGCGGTGTTTGGAGGTGGAGCGGAGTCGATCTCCATGTGTGAGATTGATGCTTCGTCTGACATTGTTACCTGCATGCAAAAAGTTAAGTTCTTTTATTTATTACTAAGAGTAATAGAGTGATAACAAAGAAGCAAAACAATAGATTGGTCTAAAAAAACTTTAAAATGTTTCTAAATTGGCATGATCTGATGAATCTTACCGAAAAAACTCAGAAATAAAAGAATTACACAGCTCAAGGTTGCAGTGTCCTGCTTCTAATTTCACCAGGCTAAAGTTCCATCACAAAATTTCGGGTTTTCACTCTTTACAAAAGATTAGGGCTTAAAAAAGTGCGGCAACACAAAAATAAAGAACAACAATTAACAACTAATAGCGACATTGCTGAAATTAAGCTCTGTAGCTCGGATTCCGGCAAACAAAAGCTAGAATTGACTGAATAAAACGGGGAAAACGCCATACCTTTCAAAATCCTTCAGACAGACGACGGATCAAGCGTTCTTAGGTTAAATCGATCTCGCTGGGAGTTTGAAAACCAAGATTTCACGCAGCAGAGATTGTATCGCCTACAGAGAGATGGCAGAAATTATACTAAGTATATATAAAAAATGGCCGTGTTTTTTGACACGTGGCGCAACCTCAAGCTTGTAATTTCTAAGTAAATAAATATCTCATTTTATCCTATATTTATGAAGGTGGGACTAAAGTTGAACTACATACGGAAGAAAAACACGAGCGAACACGGTAGATTTTTTGAATGAACCTGTTTCCTGTACTCGAAAATTAGTACAAAGTACGGTTTACATGAACCAATTTCACGCGTAAAGTATTTGAGTGGATTTTAAAATTATTAATGGTTTCTGTGAATACACCATCGTGAAAAACTATGCAGCGGGTCAGAATTATTTAACACTTAGACAGCTACATGAAAATACACAGGGAAGCAGTCACAAAATATCCAGTGAAGACTGAATAAAGAAGGTGTAAAACCGGAGATCTCCAATTTTTGTTTTACCCTTTTTATCTCCTTCGTAAGAGCAATTCTCCGTCCCTCTATCACTCTCTTTGCAAATTTTTGTATACACCACTCAAAACATAGTAAATATCAAATAATTTTTCAGAACTTACTTTTTTTTTATTCAATCAGAATAAGTTATTACTCATTTTAAATATTTCACTGTTTATTGCACATTTCTATACCAACCATTCAAAAAATATAAAATATCAAAATTATTTCTCAAAAGTGATAATCAAATTTTCTTTTCCAAATAATATAAAAATAACAAATATTTGATATAAATCTACAAAATGCAACAAAGAATGTTGTATTTTTTTTGCTTTGATTTTTGTTAAAATTATCTTATTTTAATCACTTATTATTACAATGACAGAGTGATGTAATACAACCCGAAGCGGAGCGAGGGGACATACTAGTAACAATGAAAGGTGGTTAATTTGGGGTTTTATTTTCTTCCGCGCAAATTTTTAATTCACAGTTTTGTCGAAAACCTGGAAATGAAAGGCTGATCTTTTCCAGTTGAGTTGATCTGTTTATTCGGCACTGAAAGAGAAGCTATATTGGGCCAGGCCAGGCCTGAATGTGCAGTGCATTTCATTTTGGGGAGACGAGAAAAATAAGATTTGAGACATTATTTAGCTGAAGAAATATCAATGATCTCATATGTAAACATGACTAATATTTTTAAAGTTTTCTTTTTAATTCACAAAATAAGCAAATTTGCACAGCTGTATCCTTTCAAGTTTTTACAAGGAAAAGTAATGTGTGACAATTTCTCACTACAAGATTTTGTCACAATCTGTTAGATTTCCAAGTATGATAATTCTATGGACTAACACAACAAGAGAGGCTAGTAAAATAAAACATGGGCTGACTAAACAGATTTAACTTAAATTTAAGTTCATCTAGAATAAATGGATGCACCTATTGCAACAGACCACTTCGTCTCCTTATTTGATTTAGTGCACAATTTGATCCGCTGCCCCTTTCAAACTGGAAGTACCATTGTGCTTAATTAGTTAGGGCCTGTTCTCTTGCACAGGTTTGGGCACAGTTTTGACTAGGAAGCAAAGGTTTGGCCAGTTTTGAAAATATGGTGTTCTGTGGCCTTATAGGAAGGTCAGTTTTGGAGTCAAATCTGGCGAAACTGCATAAAGCAGCTCAATTTCGTGGGTTTTTCGATAGGATAGGAGAGAGAAACTATTAAATTATTTCATACATACTTTAATTAACCACATAAGTTGCTATCTCATCTCTTTTTTCCATTATTTTTTCCCTTCATGCTTAAAACTATATAATATAATGCTGTATAATATAATTGATATATTGTCTTTTTAATATCTTTTTTTTTTTCTTGAGAGGGATTATATTAATTTTTTTTATATAATCATTTTCAACTGCTGTGTATATTTTTTTGGTATATAATCTTGATGGTGGCTAAATTTCTATAGTACTTTTGTTATAACCCATATTATTTTTAAATGTTAATTAAAAATATTATGATTAATTTACTACATTTTTCTTGAATTTAGTAAATCTCATACACTTACTATTATGATTCAAATTATTTAATATATCTTGTATTTTTATTTAATTTTTACCACCAGCATAATACATGGAATAGAGTTACATCTTTATCTATGTATAAATAGCTCTTTTTTATTAAAAAAATATTATGGTTCTCATAAGAAGTATATAATTTATTTTTATATTATTTTATAACTTTTTAAAAAACAATAAACTTCATCTTTATTAAACCATGGACCCACCCATTTTCTTATATGATAAAAAAAAAACAAGTTAACTATTTTTCTTTCTATATAGGTAATATCTTTATCCACATTTTCAATATAAATAATATAAATGACAAGAAAATTTTCATGGCAAGAAATTTTCTCGAATAAATGAATTTTTTTTTTAAAATATAAATTAATACTACGAACAAATAACAAGAAATTTTTAGAAATAAAAATTAATACTACAAATAAATGACAAGAAATTAATAAATTCTTTTTTTGTATTTTGGACAGTAGTAATTAATTTCACGTGATTTGGTTTCTTTTCTTCTATTTTGTGCTTATTATAATAATTTGTGTTGTATAGTATGTGTTGTTTTATCAAGTAATGTTATTGTGGCAAGATAATGTTAGTGTACATATTTATTATTAATAAGTAATATTAGATATCTTATTATATAATGTTTACAATTATTAGATATCCAATATGATACTGTTGTTATGCAATAGTTACAGTGATTGAGTCCAGGTTTTTGCATTATTGGATGACAGTTAAAAATTATGAGGATTTTAGTGTGCTTGTATTTTGTTAAAATGAAAAAAGCTTATATTATCGGAATCCTTCGATTTTCTGGTCATTCGGGTTCAGATAGTTCGAGTTTCGGACGTTCAGGTTCGATCGTCCGTCAATTGAGTTCAAGGTCAATGCTAGGTTTTGATCAATTTTCACTCATATTACGTGCCGTGTGTCAGCCGACTTGACATTTCAGGTCATTTAAGTCATTTTGTTAGTATATTTAGGTTTTTTATGTTAGAAAAAAGTATAAATTTTTTGAGATATTTTAGGTATTAAGATAAACAAATATGGTTATTTTTCAGGTTAGATCGCACAGACCATTCAGGTTCGGGTCATTTCGGGATACGGGTCATTCGTGTCGCTGGTCATTCGCGATTCGGGTCGATCAGGTTGCGGTTCATTCGGGATTCGGATTGTTTGAGTTATGGATCGTTCGAGTTTCGGTTCATTCAGGCTACGTGTCATTCACAATGTTATCAGAACCGGATCGGACGCTGACTCGGAGGAGTCTCGGATCACCGGTCGAACTAGTGAGTCAACTGGTTCATTTGCTGGTTTTCTAGAATATAATTTATAAATAAATAATATAACTTTGTATGCAGCGCATAAATTTCAGAACAAATATTTTAAGTATCAATCACTTCATTTTATTATTACCAACATAAATAATCTACATGAGAAGAAAGAAAAGAATGAGAGTGGAAAATGCAGCAAGAAGAAAACAAAAAAAAAACTTGTTCCAACAAAAAACCTAGTTCAACAGCCGGTTCAATTTCCGATTTTTCATAAAACTGACTGGTTTAACTAAAAACATCTGGTTTTAATGCATATCCGAATCCAAATGAACCGCAACTCGAACGGCCCGAACCCCCAATAACCAATGACATGAACAACAACAAACCCGAATTGACCTGAACCTGGCTATTGTCAGAGGAAGCAAGGAGGCACACACCTAAACTCGCTCTTTATCCTAACTGAATATGTGTATATCGATGTTATTCATATTAAAAAAAATGTAATCTATTTTCATATTAATATTATAAAATCGTAAATTCAAATATAAAAAAGTAAGTTTTTTTAATATAAGTTTTTTAGTCATAATCTCATATTATAAAAAATTTATAATATCATTACAAACCTTTTTCATTATTTTGTGGTCCCCCATTTTTGGGCATAATTTAAATAATTGTGTTCAGCTCAGGAGTCAGGACATCGAACTCCTCTCTATTTTCCATACTGGACATTAAACTAAAGGCCAACACTTATGCAAGATCACTTCATGTAAATGACATATCAATTGAATTCTTCAAATGGAGAATACTGAATAGAAAAGTAACGGTAACAGTATATTCAACTGGAAGCTATTCAGAATATGAAAGGAATCTATGTTTTTGAATATCTGACATGAACTGGGTTCATGTCAATCATTTATTGCAGAAATAACACAGTTTTTATGAACCAATTTCATGCAAAGAACTAAGTTATTGATTTCACATTGAAAACGCGTGAAGTGCAAATTATGGCCCACGTGTGAAACTATACTTCGTTGTGTATTCGGCCCATATGGCAATATCATGTGGATCATGATCTTTTAACTCTGGTTTGTGTGAACCGTGTTCACTTAACATATTATTGAAATTGACATGTGTTAGCGCCTGATTGGCTCTGGACAGAAGAACCACGCAAAAAAATTTATATTATTGAAGCTTCAAGAATTATTACAATTTTTTGGACATCATTAAAATAATTTCAGAAAATATAACAAGTCAATTAACTCTTAGTATAAATGTCAAATTTTATTATTCCTTTAATTTTTTTGCATTATATTACTGAAGCTTCAAGAATTATTATAATTTTTTGGACATCATCAAAATAACTTCAGGAAATGTTACAATTTAAATAGCATAGATTAACCCTCAGTATACACATTCAAATTTTATTATTCCTTTAAAATTTTTTTGCATTAGTTTAGATCATAATATATTAGGATGAAAATAGCATAAAATTCAAATATTCACTAATTTTCTTTGAAATAAATCACAATTTCAAAATGGGTAATTCTCCATTACAATAAAACGTAAAAGATATAGCAGACGACACTACAAAAAACAGAATTACCTTGATCGAAGCCCAACCCAATCAAGTATTTGGTGTGCACCGGTTTTACATGAGCCAATCTTTTAGTAGACCCGTGGTGTATATGAAACGGGTTCAGGTGTTTAAATACTGCTACAAAATGTGTTCACACACTCCACACGTTTTGTTGAATATACAATATGCAATGGGTCTATCGAGCCTGAAAGTTAATAGAGCTCTTGGTTTATATGAACCTGATTTATGTATGGAAAATAAGTTGAAGAGAATCATAAATCGTGGCTTTCTGTGATTGGTTCTGGATAAAAGAAGCAGGCACGCAGGGAGCTAAACTCTCTGTTTTTATATATATAGATAGATATGTGCCAATTATTTTATTCTATATGATAGATTAAATATTCATATTATGCTATTGAGATAGATACTATTTTCCTTTTTGAAGGACGAGCCAGGAAAGAATAACTCTCTTCTATTTCCCATATATTATTAAAATTTATGAAAAACTAGAGAGAACCTCGCTCCGCTACGGGATATATTATTTACTAATAAAAGTATATTTATAGCTCTACTATTTTCTTAGATTATTTATGATATTTTACTTTCTGAAGAGGCTTAATCCTAAAAGTGATCTTGTGATCTTATAAGAAAAGGGCAGTGACCCATTGGCAAGAGGACTTGCCTCTTAAGCATGCGACCCGAGTTCAATTCCCGGCGCCATAAAAAAAAAAGATCTTGTGATCTTATGTTTTGAGGCAAAAGAAAAAAATTCCCAAATTCAAACTGAAGTCCTCTAGCTGTTCATAAAGGATACATAAATTCTTGACAATTAAAAGCAATAAAATTGAATAAAATGGTGTTCATCCACATTGGAGCATGTGATGCCTCAATATGAACCGAAAAGGCTTACCAAGTGACTGCTGCCACGTGTAACTTGGAGGAAGGACGTCCAAAATTATACTATAGTTATACTTTGGGGAAAAAATATTTAAGAGAGTTTAATTAATTTTCCAAAATTTGAGGGGCAAATTGTGACAATTTAATCAAAATCAGATGGTCAATATTGGTTGGGTGACGTGGAAGTATATGGTGTAAGTGGCCCGCAAGGATTAATATATATAATATAATATAATTGGAGTGAACCAAAAGAGCAATTTCACATACCACAAATCAACCAAGATGGAAATACTCATACTCACCGGTCACCACTCGTATAAAGATAATGGACAAAAATGTATTGTCTCTCATAGGCTTTAGACATACTTCTCAAGTCTACCCAACCATTCTCAATCTCAAGGGCACGTACACAACGTACTCCATTTAGAAAAACGGACAATCTTATTCATTTTATTAATCTAACTAATTATATGTATCATAGAATGGGTGCCAACACGCCTGCTTTGGCAATAATAGACAATCTTAAATGACCGGTTAGAATAAATTTGGATCTTTTGGCTAAATAATACTCAAAAGTGAGGGGATTACTATTTGAGTTTTTATTTTATTTTTGTTGTTGTAGAGTCTTTAAATTTTGTTTAAATAATTAATTAGTTAGACTTCTATATGTAATCTTTAAGACAACAGAATGACTAACGCTTAAAATTTGATGTATGCCCATTTTCAAAAAAAAAAAAGGAATTCCATAAATGTATATTATTCTCCATTTAAGCATTGTGCCAAAAAGAATAAGTATTAATAAAGGTTGGCATCCATTTTATACTTAAATAAACTAGCACAAAAAATGGAAGTGTTCATGATATTTTCTTTAGTAGCCTCCCAATGCTTCATGCTATTTGTTCTTTCATCTCTTCATTTTGTTGGTCTTCTTTTGCCTATTTCCAGTCTCATGGCGTTACATACGGAAGAACGAAACAATTAAAATTTTTAAATAAGAGTAGAACTAAAATAATTAACAATAAATAAATAAATAAACAAATAAGTTGTGTCACCAACATCTTCCTTATATTGGTAATAATTTTTTTGTCGGGTAACACCCAGAGTTCCCCCAAACACTTCACATTGAATCCATTTTCAGGCTTTTGTGAAGTGTTTGAAGGAAACCCTAGGAGAAAACCGGCTCAACCCACAACTAATAGCTCGCTAATTTCATGATAAGCAGATTAAATGCTAGATGACATCTGGAGTTCCCCCAAACACTTCACACTTCACACAGCTCATGTACGTATAACATTCCTTTGGCTGCGTGAAGTGCTTGAGAGAAACTCTAGCTGACAGCCAACGCAAAATTTAAACTTTCTATCTATTCCTAATTGCTCTTAGTTTCTTACTGGCTTGTTTTGGATAACCCTCATTCTCGTATTTATATACAAGTCTATAGCTTATTTCAGTGTGCTAAGATTCTGTGATTTAAGAAATAATAAGTGAAGCATCGCATTGCACCTTGCCGTGTTTATGGCCTAAAGGGGAGAGGGAATCAGAGAATGAATACATGCTAGTTCCTTTCTTTGGTTAAGTCCTTTGGAATCTTTCTTAGCAACGTAAAGTTCCTTATCTCCTCTACAAATGCTGCTCAATTTGCATCATGCCCATTCTTCTCACATGAAGAAAGTGATACACATATCTCACTATTATTTGTTGAATTATATGACATGTAATTTGCTGTCATATTGGTTTGGGGAAGTTAATTTCGTTATATTGTCTGTGTCGTATAATTAAATTATTTTTTTTTCATGTTTTTAAAGAGTGGAGGAGAAGGAGGCAGAACTATATAATGCAATTCAATACAATCTGTGTCGTTTAATTAAATTATTTTTTTTTCATGTTTTTAAAGAGTGGAGGAGGAGGAGGCAGAACTGTATAATACTATAATGCAATTCAATACAATCTGTGTCGTATAATTAAATTTTTTTTTTTTTTCATGTTTTTAAAGAGTGGAGGAGGAGACAGAACTGTATAATGCAATTCAATACAAATATGCTAATTTCTCAATACAAATAAAAAATGCTAAGCATCTGCTGGAAGATATTACAACAGCTGATGATTTTGTATTAGGTCTATGGGAATTAAGGAATCACACCAGATGGGCCCAACACGCCTGGTGTGCTGGTTCAGTCCAGCCCAAATGCTTATATACCGTTTGTTTTGGTTGAAACCTGTAGGCTTATATACCGTTTTTACAGACTATATGTTATGTTAGGCTTTGTTATACCTCTTCTTAATCTTCTTCTTATCTCTCTTACTAATTACTCTAATCCATCCCTCCTTGTCATTTATTTCCCCATTTTCAATCTGTTTTTCCGATTCCTTCATTATTGTTTCTGAATATGAACCAGAAATGAATTCATTAAATC
This sequence comes from Juncus effusus, assembly GCA_027726005.1. Classification (NCBI taxonomy): domain Eukaryota; kingdom Viridiplantae; phylum Streptophyta; class Magnoliopsida; order Poales; family Juncaceae; genus Juncus; species Juncus effusus. Next base: position 8,703,308 of record CM050900.1, on the reverse strand, counting down.
CTTTGATATTTATATTCTGATCAGTAGGTTCATGGTGTTTAGCTCCAAGTATTTCCACAAAATTGGACTGATTCAAGGCATCCACCTTGGTATTCCCTCTTTTATCATTAAGATTCCTCTGATTTACGTTCCACTTTGAAGAAGAGGGATCACGAGGCGGAGCCAATAAACATGCAGTGTATGAGGGATAGGATCGAACTCCAATAGATCCATTAATGTTTTTCCCTTCTCTAATCCCTCTTGAAGAATGAAAATTACCTGAAGATGCATCGAATAGAGATCTCCCTTTGTCAATTGAAATCTGAATCTGAGATTCTCTATTCTTCCCTTGCACAATCGCTGAAGATGCAGCGAGTCGGGGCTTCTTCCCATTATCCCTTGATTTCCAGGCTTCCCTCCTTCCTGAATAATATAATATAATATAATATAATATAATATAATATAATATAATATAATTTAGTATAGTGTAGTATAATAAAGTATGATGTAATATAATTTAGTATGATATAATAAAGTATAATGTAATATAATATAGTATAATGTAATGTAATATAGTGTAATGTAATGTAATGTAATATTATAGAGTATAATGTAATGTAGTATAGTATGATATGATATAATAATGTATATAGGGTAATGCGATGTAATATTATATAGTATAATGCAAGGTTGCAAATAGCGTTTAGCGGTGTGTTGTCTTTAGGATTTTCATGTAGCGAATTGTGTATAGCGCAGATGTTACGGAGATACATTTTTATAACGGATAATATGCGTAAATATTTTTTTCCCTATATACCACTACATAATATATACACTACAAAATTAAAAGTAGAAATATGCAACACTAAAATATGATTAATATTAAATATTAACAATAAAAGTTTGAAATGTTCTTGCCAAAAGTTACATGTCCAAAATCAAAATATGATTAATATTAAAATATTAAAATACAACATATCTATCCATTAAAAAAATCAATAAAAACAAATCCATTAAAAAAAAATCCATCAAAAACGTTATTCAGACCACTACACACGCAACACTGCTATTGCGGACCGCTTCACTGCTAAATCGACGAAAAACGCTACACCGCAACAAAACCGCTACGCACAGCGTTTAGCTTCCAGAAACCGCTATAGCGCCGCTACGGACCGCTATTTGCAAAACTGGTATAATGTAATATGGTATGATATAATATAGTATAATGTAATATATTGTAGTATCATGTATAGTATAGTGTAATATAGTATAATGTAATATAATATAAAATAGTATAAAATATGTGAGAAGAATGGGCATGATGCAAATTGAGCAGCATTTGTAGAGGAGATAAGGAACTTTACGTTGCTAAGAAAGATTCCAAAGGACTTAACCAAAGAAAGGAACTAGCATGTATTCACCTCTCTGATTCCCTCTCCCCTTTAGGCCATAAACACGGCAAGGTGCAACGTGATGCTTCACTTATTATTTCTTAAATCACAGAATCTTAGCACACTGAAATGAGCTATAGACTTGTATATAAATACAAGAGAGTGAGGGCTATCCAAAACAAGCCAGTAAGAAACTAAGAGCAATTAGGAATAGATAGAAAGTTTAAATTTTGCGTTGGCTGTCAGCTAGAGTTTCTCTCAAGCACTTCACGCAGCCAAAGGAATGTTATACATACATGAGCTGTGTGAAGTGTGAAGTGTTTGGGGGAACTCCAGATGTCATCTAGCATTTAATCTGCTGATCATGAAATTAGCGAGCTATTAGTTGTGGGTTGAGCCGGTTTTCTCCTAGGATTTCCTTCAAACACTTCACAAAAGCCTGAAAATGGATTCAATGTGAAGTGTTTGGGGGAATTCTGGGTGTTACCCGACAAAAAAATTATTACCAATATAAGGAAGATGTTGGTGACACAACTTGTTTATTTATTTATTTATTGTTAATTATTTTAGTTCTACTCTTACTTCAAAATTTCAATTGTTTCGTTCTTCTGCATGTAACGCCATTATTGGAAATAGACAAAAGGAGACTAACAAAATGAAGAGATGAAAGAACAAATAACATAAAGCATCGGGAGACTGCTACTAAAGAAAATATCACGAACACTTCCATTTTTTGTGCTAGTTTATTGAAGTATAAAATGGATGTCATCCTTTATTAATACTTATTCTTTTTGGCACAATGCTTAAATGGAGAATAATGGACATTTATGGAATTCCCTTTTTTTTTTTTTTTTGAAAATGGACATACATCAAATTTTAAGCGTTAGTCATTCTGTTGTCTTATTGCCAACAACAACAACAAAAATAAAATAAAAACTCAAATAGTAATCCCCTCACTTTTGAGTATTATTTAGCCAAAAGATCCAAATTTATTGATCGAACCGGTCATTTAAGATTGTCTACTATTGCCAAAGCAGGCGTGTTGGCACCCATTGTATGATACATATAATTAGTTACATTAATGAAATGAATAAGATTGTCCGTTATTCTAAATGGAGTACGTGAAATTGCTCTTTTGGTTCACTCCAATACTTTATAGAAAAGGTGATTAAAAATTATTCTTTTAAGCAATTACATACATTCCCATTTATACTACATATTGAAGAGTAAATATTTTTTCCTCCACACAATTTTTCTTTAGATTTTCAAACCCACCATCACAGAGTTAAGGTGCCGTTGGATTCGAGCTTTATTTTTTGGATGCCTTGGCATCTACCAATATGAATTTCATTCTAATGTTTGATTTAAGTATTAGATAATAATTTAATAGCATTTAGAATGTCCTAGGTGATATTTGATAAGAATCAGATTATCATAAAATTAGACGTATTTCTTATTCTCATGAGAAGGAAATGTATTATTAAGGAAACAAATTTTTTAAAAAGAATATTTTTTTTCTCATTAATTAGTTGATCTAAATAAATTTAGAATGTCAATAAATCAAAATATTTTACAATTCTTGAAATAAATACACCAAATCAAACACAAAAATAATACATAACTTAGAATTATATTCTTTGGAATATGATTCCTTAGAATCCATATATTCCAAGATATCATTCAACACTCGAATTAAACGCCCCCGAAGAACTTGCTAAATAGTGCTAAACCTCCAAGCACAATTTGTACTTCTTTGTTCGTAAGGTCACATTTTCTTTGCATGCATGGTCATTAAATCCATATAAATAGTATTTCTGATGAACAAATAAATTAACAAAAAGAAAATGTGACCATAAACCTTGGTTTGGCACGATTTGTTATCCAAACTTTCGGAAGTATATATCATCTAGCAAAGTTTGTCTATCATATTCCTAATTCAACCCAGATAAGCATTTGTTCAAATAAAATATTTGCTCATCTGTTGAAATTAAAAGCATGGAAATCATATAACAGTTATCTAGCAACTTTTAGTATTTATTTAAATCTACTTGCTCTACAATAAAACATACACATGCTATTATATTTTGCACCCTATAAGATAATCAAGTTCTACAGATAACCGAGTTCACAAAAAAAAATTAAAAAAGAAAGTGAATCACAAAATGACTGGCAATTAGCACAAAGATTCATTCCTATAGGAAGGAGTAGTTGGTAGTTAGACTCGAATAACAGAAATTGAAATCAAACTCATATTATTTCATTTCAAACTTCATTTGAAGATACATGCTACCTCGATGCAACATACAAGAGGCTCTCTCTCTCTCTCTCTCTCCTTCTGTGAGAAAACCCTAACGCCGCCACAACCGGATCTTGGGGGAGGTGATCTCTCCGGCGCCTCCCCCCGGGTCTACTGGCAACGCCGCCCCCCAATCTCTGCCCCAAGTTCTCACCCCTTATTGTTTTAAGCAAGACCGAGCACAAAAATCACTTTCTCTCGGACTTTAACAAGAGGAACAGTCAATAGAAGGTCCACGCATTTCCAGATCTACGCACCAGCTTGAGCTTCTGACCTTCGTCTCAATCAAAAGCTCGCGCCGCCGCTGAAGTTTAAGATCTGAACAAAGAGAGAAGAAAGCACCTTGCAAGTTTGGGCTTTTGCAACCTTGCGACTTGTGCAGGTAGAAGAGTCCTCAAATCTGCTCCCGTTTATCCATCAGCTATTTTGCACCTCTCGCACAAACACGTGTTTCATCGCCTCAAATTTGCTCCCGTTTCTCCAGTCAAGCACAATGAGCAAAACCGAATTTATGAAACTTTCTACAGCTATTTATACATGCTGATTCTTCATGTCTTACAACTTATAAGTTACAAATAGTTGGCTCTCCAACTGATTTTGCGAAGTTGGCTACGGATTTGCGTAATTTGTGGATTTAGCAAGTTGACTACGGATTTGTCTAATTTGTGGATTTAGCACATAATTTGGTGAAGTTGATTGTTCAACATAGTTTCGCCTCAGTTTTGATTCAAGAATTGTTTGTTTTGCTTATTGAGGGCTTAATCTTATTGATGGTGTTTGAGGACTTGGGTGATTTGAGGTTTCTGATGAAATTGCCTCATTTAGCATTTGAGCTCCTGTTTATCAATTAGAACAGCTGAAGAATAGATCACGGCGGTTAATCCAATTTAGAAAGATAATGAGAATCGGACGATTTGTACCAATGGGAACCGGCAATCAAGGACTAGATTGGAAACTGACAATCAAAAACTAGGCTAGGGTGGGGGGCTAATTTACATATGCTAGGTCAAGGATCTAGCGTATTGTTTAGGATTCAAGAACTTTTTGAAAAAATATGCTTTAATTTCTTTTTGAGGGTTAGTATTTGTAATTGTAACAACTTTTTATTGTTTAATGAAAGTCTTTAGTAATCCAATCAACTACATTTCAAAAAAAAAAAAATCATACAAGACTGACAAGATAGCAACATTAGGATATTCAGTATGACATCCTTCATCTAAACATATAATCTATCTCATACATGAGAATCAAAATGAAAATAATAATAAACTACTGCCTTGAAGCCTTGAAGGCTTGAACCTTGAAATGAAGCGACAAACAGGGGGGACTCCAGACATTTTTACTCAAGCCTAGACAAACTCTTGGATCTTCTTCTTATACCATGGCTGCTGCTTTCTTCTCCTCCAATTTCTTGTACTGTACTGATAGAAGATATATTTCTAATGAGAATAATAGTGATCATGTTTCCTTTTCAGCTCAGAATAAGATTCAAAGTTTATAGTTGATAAAAAAGCACATTCATTGAACCTAGACAAGTATTTCGGGGAGGCAGCTCGAATCTTTCTTTGACTGATCACCAAAGCAAAGTTAAATATTATATTTATGCATAACTATTTTTATTATTATCTACTTATAACTAATCTGTATCGTAATAATGTTATCACCTTCATTTATAAATTGTATTATTCTTTTTAGCTCAATGCTTTAAATGGAGAATGTAATGAACATTTATGGATTTTATTTTTTTGGAAAATGGACATTTATCAAATTAGATTTCGGTATTAGTCACTGTATGGTATTAAAAGATTACATATAGAAGTCTAACTACAAAATTTAGAGACTGTACAACTATAAAAATCATATGACACTAAATACAGTTATCCTCTCACTTTTGACTATTATTTAGCCATAAGATCCAAATTTATTCTAACCGGTCATTTACTCTCTTAAAAATTTGAGATTGTTCCTTATTCGAACTTTAGTATGTTGTGTACGAGCTTTGAGATGAAGTGAGAATAAGTAGGTAGATTTAGAGAAATATCTCACTGTAATTTTAATGATTTCCTTATTGTTATGTTAATGCGAGCACTGAGTATGAGTATTTGCCTCTTGATTTATTCGTGGTTTGTGAAATTACTCTTTTGATTCACTCCAATACCTTATAAAGGAGATGATTCATGATTGTAAATTTTTCTTCAAACAAACTTATATGCATCCTATTTTAGATGTAATAAGAACTTTAGCTGCAAATGGTTAGTGATCGAGTATATTTTGGTTGACATACTAAAGAGTAAAGGTTCAAATCAGATATGTATTAATTGTGGTGGAGTATTTTCTCTTTATTTCTTTACAATTCTCACTTGATGAACTTCAAAGAAAAGAACTTTAGCAACTTTTATACTACGAATTTAAGAGTAAATCTTTTACTCGCACATGCATTTTGTATTTCTTTGTTGGTTAGGTCACATTTTCTTTGCATGGCAATTAAATCCGTATAAATGATTATTACACACAAATAAATTAATAAAAATAAATCTGACCATTAACCTTGGTTTACCAAACTTTTTTTACCCAAGCTCAGAGGTGTGCATATATCAGCTAGTTTGATCTATTCTAATGCAACTCACATGGGCATCTGCTGGAATAAAATGCTAAATCATTTGTTGTAAAATAGAAACATCAAAATCATGTAACAGTTACCTATCAACTTTTAGTATAATTTAATTGCTTTAAAATAAAACATAGATATTTATTATATCTGCATCCTATAAGATAATTAAGTTCTATAGATAATCAAGTTCATAGGAAAAAGAGACAAAAAAGAGAGATTTAAACATAATTAAATGACTGGCAATTAGCACAAGATTCAAGAGCAATTAAAATTCAAGCTCAGTTTATTTCATTTTAGAATTTATTTAAAGATACATGCTACTTCGATACAATCATACAGGAGAAACAAGATATAGCATTAAGATATTTCAGTCAGTATGACATCATTCATCTAAAAATAAATCCGTCTCATATACATGAGAATCAAAATAAAAATAATAATAATCTATTGATTGAAGCCATGAAGCCTTGAACCTTGAAATGAAGTGACAAACAGGGGGAACTCCAGACATTTCTACAAGCCTAGACAAACTCTTGGATCTTCTTATACCATGGCTGCTTCAGCTTCCTTCTCCAATTTCTGAACCTGTACAGATCAAAAGGTGGTGGTATTTGTAACGAGAGTAATGTGATATTCACGTTGCCTTTTCAGCCGAGAATCGAATAAGATTCAAAGTTTATAGTTGTTAAAAAAGCAAATTCATTGAACCTAGACAAGTATTTCGGTGAGGCAGCTCGAATCTTTCTTTGACTGGTCAGCAAAGTTTGAACCTCGTATTTTGTTGAAAAATCAGAAAGAAAGTTAGTTAATTATGCATAGCTCAGAATTATTTTTTAAACTATTAATTTGTATCTTGTTTAATATGTTAGTTAAACCAAATAAGGCAATGAAGTTTAGTTCCACTTGTTGAGTGTTGAAAAACTTAGCATTAAAAATTGATGTGTTATGTTAAAGAAGTTTCAGTGAGCATTGATGAATTCATTGATTTCATGGTGAATCTGGCCTATTTTAAAGCCAAGTTCATTTTCCTTTTCCTACAATCCCTGATAAAATATTCCAACCATTAATATAATGAACTGAGTGTGAGTTAATCCACGTCACGCGAATCCCAATAAAAAAATATATATACTCCAACTAATTTGAGATATAAAAACTCCATTATTGCCCTCAAGCTTTTATGGAAATAGATAATATTCTCATCTTTTTTCCATCCACCATCCCATTATGGACTAGAATGATAATAGCTTCTGCCAAGACTAATTTTCATGCCAAATTCCAATTTAACGTGCCCACACTGGATTCCCTTCATAATTTCAATTAATCTGGGCTACAAACATGGCTAGGTGCAAGGATCTACTTATATCAATATTTTTTTTTGAAGCTGCTTATATCAATATTGATACAAACATAAAAAATAAAAAAAATTAAACCCCACTTTTTCCATCCTTTTCAGCTCAAAAGCAAGAGCATGCAGTATATATGTATCTGCTAGCTTATAAATAGAACCTAAAGAAATTGTCTCTAAGCATATAGATCTAAACAGATGAAAGCAAGATTTCACATGGAGTTTCTCTCAAGCACTTCACGAATACCCGATAAGAAATGCTGCATTAAATGTTGAGTATTTGTGAAGTGTTTGGGGGAACTCTATGTGTTACCTAGCACTCGAATATGAAGAAACATCTCTGGTTGTTTCTATTTTGCAATTTTTAATTTTGGTATTTATTTCTTATAAGCTTTTGCTATCTATTTAGAAATATGTAAAATATACCTTTACCAAATAATTATGCGAGTCGACAAGTCATGCATCCAATAAATATATAAGATTATGAGTGCCCAGCTTTTGGAGTGCCCAGAAGCGTCCACCATACAGTTTTAGCTGTACACATATATATTTGTACTTGAATATACCTTTTGTGTTTATAAATATACCTTTTTAAAAATATACTTTCTTGTAATTTTACTATACCTTTTGTGTTTACAAAAATATTTTTTTGTAATTTCATATCTTTTGTAATCGGACGTTGTTGGGCGCTCCAAAATGCTGACACTCCATATCTGAACCCTAAATATATTTCTCAACAAAAACTGTACCGAGGCATTTCACAATAGGCTAAATCCAAAAATAATAATCAATAAATTAATACTGATACACCTCAGAATAAAAATATTTCCTACAAACAAATCATCACCATGACTAAAAATATGAAAAACAAAATTTAAGTGTTTACTCATCAAAGTAGAAAATAAGGATCAAATCCATTCAAATCAGAGCACTCTTCTTGCTCCTTTATTACCAATAAATAAAGATTAGAAATCAATGGATTCCTAATAAATGGACCAATAATTTCCTTCAATTCAGACAAATCCAAACAAACACCATTAATATCCCCAAATTGCTCAACTAAATCGAACTTTGAGAGAGCAAAAATTCCAAGTAAATTCGCATAAACAGCTATAAAAGCATCTTTATGATTCCCAATTCCACCAATCCAATCATTTCTAAACTCTGAATTTCCCATAAACAAAACCAATTCATTCAAAAATTTGGCCCTCCAATTTCGCACAAATAATTGAATTTCATTCGAGTTATTATTATACTCAATAAGCTTCTCTAAATTCGAGCAGCAAATCTGACAAATCAACATTTTTTCCTCATGATGGTTATCTATCTCTTTATCGAAAATTTGTCTAACTAAATCACCACGCGAACTTGCATAAAAAGAAGTATCGAATACCTTTTGCGCCAAATAATTCAAATATTGCACCGAATTCCCAAATTGAGCAGAGAGAAAGTCAAAACTCATCTCAATTACTCTATCCACTTGCGTAGGTACAAAATCATCACATAAATTATTCTTATTATTATCCAATTTTTCAGAAATTATTTTCTGAACATAATTCGCGAGTTTTTGCCTAATACTGGCATCCTCATCCTCTAACAATTGAACCGTTACGAACCACAAATCAAGAATCAAATTCCCCAAATTTGAATTTTCTAATTTCTCCCAATTTTTAGAGACAAAATCGGCCTCTTGAAGCAAATTGCACGCAATAATCGCCTCACAAGCGGCCTTTCGCATATTAACGGGTCGAGACGGGTCGCTATAATCCTTAACCAAATTCACAAAAGAATCAATATTTCCACTGGACACCTCCATTTCTTCTCTCTTCTCCAGTTTGAGCGATTTCACAAAGCTCTTCATGCAAATAGACATGCAACGAATGATAATTTCCTTTGTTTTAGCTCTCAAAGTGGTACCGTTCAATTGTACCAATCTCTCCCAAAATGAGAAAATCGACCCTTCAAAATGCTCATTAAATTGAGTGTTCCAACAGAAAATAATCTTCAAAATGTAATAAACACATTTAGGGTTTTGTTCCGCAAACAACCGGTCCATGAGCATCAATTGTAGACCAGTTTTAGCCCACGAGTAAAAAATACTTCTCTCATCTCTTTTAAAGGCACTCACAATTTTAACCAATCTCTTCATTGTTGAAACCCTAACTTCATACGTAAAATCAGTCACACAAGATAATATCCTCTCATTAATTCCATCTAATTCAAAATTCTCGTGAGAAGATTCATTATTTCTCAAAGAAAAGGAATTAAAATACGAAATAGCGGCTTGTTCACGCAACTCAATTTTAGTAGGGTCATGCATTATTTCCAGCTCTTCAGAGATTTTAATATCCAAGCATTTGGAAGATAAATCATACAAAAGAGATTTAATAGTTGTTTCCAATCCACTTGTACCGTCACCGGTACGAGATATATCAAGCATGAGATCTAATACCCTTAAATATAACGTACTAACTATAGGGCAATTGCATTTCTTAACACTACCTAGCCATGAACAATTCGACAAAACCCTAATTAAATCTCTCATAATTTGATCTTTTTGCAAAGAATCAGTAAGTTGCTTACAATTTCCATCGAGAAGCGCGTTCAATTGCAACAAGAGACCATGGATAGCATTAAAAGGCACCAAATTCTCACATTGAGGCAATTTAATGGCAATTTCGGTAATAACTTGGCCTAACTTTTCGTTCGAGACTAAACCGGTTAGAGCTCTAGAAGCAAGGACTCGGATTTTGAGGTTGTTTTGAGTGGCGCATTTTTGAATGAAGGGCAAAAGGGTAAATGGGTCTAGGGTTTCGTCTGAGCCTGAGCTGATTGGCGAGGGTTTGAGACGGGACAAGAGGATTAGGATCGGGCAAATGCTTGGGTGTATGGCTTTCGCTATGTTGGATTCCGCGTGGCGGGTCGACCCATTTGAGGAGAGAGATTCAGTGGCGGTGTTTAGTTCAGTTAGTAGAAACGGATGTAAAGCTGGGTATCTACATGAGAGAAAGAATCGTGAGCTAATAGTATACAAACCTTCCAAACTGTTAAATATCAAATGTGTCCTTTTGTAACTCAAAATATATCAAATTTACCCTTCCAAAACTGCCAACATCAAATTTTCCCTTCCAATTAAAATATAAAAAAAATTACTTACCCTTCCAAAAGAATCAAATTTCCCAACATTCTTTTTTTATTTTACATGGGTAAATTGATATATTCTGACTTGCTAAAGGGAAATTTCGATATTAACAATTTCAAAACGGCAAATCTGAAATTCAGAAGGTAAATACGTGACATGAGAAATTAGACAACCAACATAAATCTCTTAATAAAATAAAATAAAAATGACCTGTGGAAGAACTCGAGTCCGGTCAGCGACCTCCTGGCCGACTCCCTTTTCTGCACATTCAAGAACCCGACCATCCGCCTGAGCAGCGCCGTGTACGCCAGCGTGGCCGCGTTCCTCACCTCCCAATACGGCGACAAAAACGACTTTATACACACAATAATCGCCTCAGCGCAAAACCCGCTCGTGTCAGCCGCCAGGTTGGCGTCGTTGAATGCGGCCCTCATGGAATTAAATGCGTGCACCGCGGGGACCACTCCCTCATCTCTGATTTTGGAAATGTCGTTGGAGTTGGAACTGTTAGGTGTTGGTTGGGGATTTGGTGGGATGGAGAGGGGTATTTTGGTAATTTGTAAGAGGCGGGAGAGGGCCTTTGGGAGGAGCTTTTTGGGGGCGCCGTCGGGTTCCGATAGAAAGAGCGCCATGAACGCGGCTGGGATTCCGGCGCTTCTGCGTAGTAAATCGTCGACCGTTTGGCCTTTTGAGACAGTGCGGGTTATTAGAAGCTCCATCCATGATTCCGTCATTTTACACAACCTACAAAATAAAAAACTGAAAATTCAGTACAAGTTTTTTGGTTGAATTGAGAGGGCTCTGTCTCACTTCCATTTTTTTATGCCAATGGGATCTAAACCCACAACATATGGTTTATTGTGCTTTGCAGTTGCACTCAACCACTAGGCTTTGGGCCCATTGGCTTAGTACAAAATTAAAATATTTAATTACTATTTGGTATGAAAAGGTTTTTTTTTGCCTTGAATCGTTGGAACAAAGAAGGCGGTTGCATAGAGCAGTGAAGCCGGCCCGCGTCTTGTCAATCGCACCGTTGTGCTTCATTTTGAGAAGGACTTGAAGGAAATGGTCTCCCATTGTCTCTAACTGCACCAGATCGAGTATTTCGGTTCCTGTGGGATTTGAGTTTGTGCTGCTTGGCAAGGGGACTTTTCTTATTATCGTCCCAAACAGAAGACTCACCTGCAAAAAAAATATATCTTAACATATACATACACAATATAAAAGTATCTTTACAATTTGGGTTCGGTTACCAAGCCCACCATATTTCCCCTCTCATTGACAGGTAATAAGTGAAACACCTCATGGTGATAAACAAATAAATTCTAACAGTAAACAAAAGTATTCAAAACCATTTACCATCACAACACATTTTGCTTACCACCACAACACATTTCACTTACCACCTCTCAACAGTGAAATACAGGAATATCCCGCTAAAACATTCCTTCAAAAGTTAATCCTACCTCTTTCATGGCGAGCCAACAACCAACCATAACAACATGCTCAGCCGGCTTCCCATTCCCATTTCCCTCTCTCTTCGTACCACTCTCCTCCAATTCCGGTACCAACTCCTCTCCAAATCCCTCTTCACCCTCATCATCATCCATGTCAAACGGCATGGACCACACATCAGCCGAAACGACCCACAGAGCCAAGGCCGTAATCCTCACAATCAGCCCCAAAAGTCTTCCCAAAACGCCCCTCATTTCCGTACCGCTCAACTGTACCGTTTCCGACCCCCAATCCAGCTCCTCAAACGTGTACCTCATCGTCAGCAAAATCCCATGCACAAAGCTCTTTCTACACGATTCAGTTAAATCTCGCTCCGCTTCCTCAACCACGCTCTCCAACCAGTCCGCAAGAGCCGAGACGTAACTAATTACCGGATTGCCCTTTCCAGAACCTTCCGGAACCTCACACCTCAAACGATCTTCCTCACTGGAGAACTCCAGTATAGATCCAAAACCCAACACATATTTCTTAAAAATAAGCCGCATCGTCAGAGCGCCAGCATCGCTCTCTCTCACGCGAGGGCTGTGCACGAGCTTCTTCGCCCACTTGATGATGTCATCGATGACGTCATTCTCCGAGATTCCAGGAAGAGGCGTAGGAAAACAAAACAAAATACGGAAGGCGTTTTCACGTAATTTATCCCAACTGTCCACTATGGACCCCACGAGAGAGATAGTCGAGTCAGGAGAGGTTAGGGTTTTGGGATAAGGGTGGAGGGTATTTTGGGAATTTTGGTTTATCGGCCAGGTGTCGAGCATTATGAGGATGAGTTCCATCGCCATGGTTTTGCGCTCGTATGGAGCTGAAGGGTAGCATGAGTAGAATAAAAAGCGGCTCAGCCAGTTCATGAATTGGTACAGAGATTCAGCTTTGTTGGTAGAATCGGTATTTGGTACCCATGAACCTAGTTTTACCTGTAATTTTAACCAAGTTTAGTTGATATATACAGAGTATAAATGGATTAAAACAAGCTTAATTGTGCATATTTAAGGCTAAATTTCATAATTAACAGTTTGATATTTATATTACCTGTCGCTCTAGTGAAGTACGAACTCTAGAGAAGAATTTCCTAAACAAGCTGGTCCATTTCATCTGAAAAGCGGTCGAGCTGCACCTCATATTCAAAGGAACCGCTTTTCTGATCAAGCTCAGTTCAAAATCCGAAGGCAAACTCGCCGTTTTAGGGTTCAAAAACAGAGCCTCACCCACGTCGATTCTGACGCTCTCGTCAGAATGCGTCAGAGCCATGACGAACCACTCAGCCGGAATTCTCATTTTAACCCCCTTGATTAAAATAATCGCGTAATTATCCGACGCTGATTCGATATCGCCTTCAATTAATGCCATGTTTCGCGAGACCTTGATGAGGGAAACTAAGGCGGTTATGCACTGGTCGAGTTTCAAATCGGACCCTGAGTTTTTGGGTAATTCTGAATCGGGCCCGATTGAGATGAACTCAAGCATTGTGAATATGCTGTCTGTATCCACATCCAAAATGGTGGAAATTGCATAAGTGCTCAAATTCGTGCGTAATTTCGTTTGGCCTGATACTAGCCCTTGCATTAGAGGCTTGAGAGCTAAAACCCTAAATTCATTATACCCTTTTTCGATCCCAAATTCGGCCCAGCATTCGTCTCTTAGGGTTTCTAAAAATGTTTTTAAGAATGAGGTCACGGCGCAACAAACATCATCGTCTCGGTACGAATATACCGTTTCCAAAATAAGATTTGAGTTCAAATTCAAAATTGAATTTGCACCCAAACGTTTTGTGAGAGAGGCTAAAGGGACGTATCTGCCCTTGCAACGGGGCCCAAGGGCAAGAAGGTCAAGAGCGATTTGGGAAAGAAAAAGTTTGGTTTTTGAATTATTATTTGAAGGGACAGAGGATTGAATATCTAATAAGAGATCAAAAATGAGATGCACTTGTTTTACGGTCTGGCTTAATGGATCTTCTAGATTCTTCCAGATGATTTTTAGAACTCGAGAGATTATCTCTTCTGAAAAGGGGGAATAATTGTCTGAAAAATCGGTTATTTTAGATAAAATTGAGGTTTTGATTTGTTGCAAGCAGATTTGAGTCACGGTTAGGGCGTGAAAATTGAAATGGCTATCAGTAGGGTTTTCGCAGTATGTGCATAATTCAGGTAATATACCGTTATACAATATAGTCCATGTAGATTTATTCACTGAATTAATCATGCGCGTGTTTAACACCTCTCTTGGTATAGCGGTTAAAATCCCTCTTAACAAGCAAAGCCTGCTTAAAATCGAAGGCGTTTTAATTTCCAAAACTAAATCAGAATAATGCAAACCTTTTTCTGAATTTTCATCTGAAAAGAACTGAAATAATTCACTGGAGATGAAACTAGAGAGCTCAGTGGGCCCCATTAGAGCTTGAATTGCTGCACAGAAGCTCACACCAGATGCGACCAAACAATCTCTAGAGAAAGCATTCGATTTCAAAACACTCAAAATCGTACTGAAAACCGACTTCAAAATATTTAAATTATTTTCCGAACCGGTAAAATTTGAAGGGTATCTCTGTAATAAATAATACATGCATGACATGGCCTCTTGGCACTGCTCCATCACAACTGGAGAGGGGCGGGACCCGCTAGAAACTTCTAGAAGGATCCTCTCGAGTCCAGATACCACGTCCAGTGCAACTAAATCAGAGCAATTTTGTACCGTCTCATCTAAAATCCCCAATTTGGGGTACCCAATTAGAGACAGTGTGGCTCTTGAAACCAAAAACCCTCTCTTTTCTTTTCCGCTTGAATTGGTATATTCTTTGCATAGTTCTGCGAAGCAATTGCTTATCACGTGGTGAAATTTCTGGCATTTATTCAGCACGGAAATTAAAGTCCGATGAAGAGGGAGAGAATTTTCTAAGAAAAGAATTTCGAGGTAAAAACGGGCGCAAGTGAAAATAAGCTCTTCTGAGATTTTCTGAGGGGTGGAGAGCAAATTGGCAAAGGCTGTGGCGAGTTTTTTGGCTTCGCTGAGTTGGGAATAAGTTGAATTTAAGGAAGTGAAATTCTTTAGTTCAGTGAAGAAATTGAATGAATTGAAGGTTTCTGAAGGAATCTGATTCAGGGATTCGGTGAAGGATTTGGGGAAAATTACAGAAGTGTAAGTGTACTTGTGGCGGTGCTGCAAAGATCGCCAGTTTGACGACATTCTTCTTCTAATTCGATAAATTATCACCCTGTTAAAGAAATTAACAACAATGAATTTGAAAAATGAATACAAAATTCAGCAGAGAAAAGCACTAACAAAAGGTACACGTATATTTTCTCAAAAAAAAAAAGGCATAAGTATATGTATATACATCAAAAGTGAAAATTTTACCTGGTTGTGTGAGCTACACAGACTGATCTTGCAAATTGTTTGAATATGGCGCGAGAAAAACACCGAAGCGCAGCGCCAGCAGTAGGGTTTTACACTTCACTCGCCGAAACAAAACAGACCAAAACGCACAAATCCATATCTAACCTCGTATTTTCGGTCTTTTGAGCTTTTATGGGCCAAAATGGCCGAGTATAATGGGCCACAACGGGCTAATATGTAAACCGAGAATTCAGGTCCCGATTCTAACAAAAAACTGGATTCCAGTATTTGGAGTCAAATGAAAAGCATTGTTTCCTTCGTTGTTTTGTTTCGCTTCTCTTTCAATGGAGGCTCGATTTATGAGTTGGTCTCACTACTCAAGGTACCTCAGCAGTCGTCTTGCTCGCAAAGCGGCCAAAGCCTCGCATTTCGGAGCTCCAATAACGATGTCTCAGCAACCCCGGATCCGCATGTCAACTGGTGTTTTGCTTTTTTTTTTTTGAACCGATAGCAAAATTATAGAGTGGAAAATTAACTTGCGCCTCTGACAAGCAGGGCCCGGCGCGCAGAAGCGCAGATTGTACGATGGATTGCTATTGGACGCCGGCGGTACACTTCTCCAGCTCGCGAAGCCGGTTGAGGAGACTTATGCTTCAATTGGGAAAAAATATGGTGTGTGTAAGACAAGTTTGAACATTTCTCTAGTTCTTTATGACATTATATGGTTGTAATTGGCTAATTGTGGTTTTTTTTTGTTTTTGTTTGGTTAGGATTGGTGGCGAGTGAGAGTGAGATAAAGCAGGGTTTTAGAAGGGCTTTTGCGGCTCCATGGCCTGAGAAGCTTAGATATCAGGTACTTATTGTCAAGTTTATCTCATTTTGGTTGTGAATTTTGTTTTGTAAAGTAATGATTAGAAGTTGGGTTTCACTGATTCTTTAAGAGATGATTTGATTGATTGGTTTACAGGGAGATGGTCGGCCATTTTGGAGGCTGATTGTTTCTGAAGCGACAGGTTGTTCTGATACCGATTATTTTGAAGAAGTGTATGAGGTTTGTTTGTTTCACCTTTTGTTCAAATCAAGGACTAATGTATGTACCTTAGAATAAACTTGTAAAGAGTGATAAATGATAATTAGTTCTTTTTTGCTAGCATTTTGCGCATGGAAATGCATGGCGATTGCCAAAAGGGGCTTATGAAACATTGCATGATCTTAAAAATAATGGAGGTTGTATGATACATGCATATCTTTAACTTTTTTATCATTTTCTTTCAATTATGATTGATTATTTTTCTTTTCTTTTTCTTATTTAATTCATTTCTAGAACAGTTAAGCTAGCAGTTGTTTCTAACTTTGATACACGCTTACGCAAGTTATTAAAGGACCTTGGTGCTTCTGATCTGTAAGTTTCATCTCTCTCTTAAATATTATCATTCTTAAAAAAAGAAAATAAGAAAAGAAAGTCCTTCATTCTTACAATTTTTGTATAGATTTGATGCGACTGTAATATCTTCAGAAGTTGGATACGAAAAGCCGACTCCAGAAATCTTCCAAATTGCATTAGGTACAGTTGCTAATAAATTTATGAGTATATTCATCATTGAACATGTTACGTAATTTTATTTCATCTTAATTTCTCTATTAAATATTCTTGAAAAAATGTGAAAAGATGGAATTGGAGTGAAGGCCAGCAAGGCAGTACATGTAGGAGACGATGAGAAAGCCGACAAGGCTGGAGCCAATGCTGTTGGAATCAATTGCTGGTAATTTAATTTGCCTTAATTTTGTTTTATTTAGGTTTAATTAATTTGAGTCCTTTTGAATAATTTTCTTCTTTAAAATATGTTTTTTGTAGGTTGTGGGGTACCGATGTGAAGAGTTTCGCTGAGATCCACAAACAAATCCTGCTGGAAGACCAGTAAAGTTTTCTATGATTCTTTTTGGATATTTGTTAAAAGAATTAAAAGAATTTTCAAATTTTGTATTAATAAGAAAAGGAAGAGAAGGCGAAATGCAACTTTGTAAATCACTTCATTTTATTTGTTGATATTATGTATATTTTCTTTCTATTATGCATCTTTTGGTGCCGAATTAATCAATCAAAATGTTCAGAAAGGCTAGATATGATAATCACACTTTCATTAAAAAGAAAGATCGAAGAAAAATGTACCAACACTTTCAATCTTTTTATTACAAACGCAAAACTACCACAATATTTCCACCACCACTAAAATTCCACAAAACATAATCGAAACCACTATCGCAAATTCCACAAAACCGAAGTTCCAAATTCCACAAAACCCACCACCACTCAAATCCACTTAATGCTCCTCTCATTATTTCCAACCACATAGGTAAGACCAGACGAACCGCACCTCTACAGATCCGGACCCGGGATCTCACCCCGGCATCTCTTGAGATCCAAAGCCTTGAGATCCAGACCCGGAACCTCAGCCCGCGTTTCGTCTCTCTACAACTCCACGAGTTAAACAACTTTCTAGAAGTGCAGATCCTGTCTTCCCCAATCTCTTTTATTATGCCGCTGACCTGTTCGTAATTTCTTCAAACATCATAACATGGGATCCAACGATTCCAATAGGCACGCACTCTACTTTCTTGCGAGACGGTTCGCGTTCTAACAAGCGAACTTTGGCAGGAACCTTGCCTTTTGGAATGTCTTCAATGTACGTGTTGGCATCACGATAATGCAGTTCCTTGAAAGGAATCTCATTGATCACCTCCTTGAGCTCCTCATCGGGAAGCTCAATCGTCATTTTCTTGCGCTCCTCCTCCTGATAAGAAAGGAAATTTTAGTTAACAAATACAAAAAGGTGTACATTTTATTTTTATTTTTTGTTAGATTAGTTTAGTCCACAATTAATAAAGAAGTTATGAGATTTAAAACAACACATGTAAAAAAGGCAAATAAAGAAGAGAAAAGAGCAATATTTCTAAAAACAAAAAAATAAATAATTATAATCTTACAGAAGGCGTGCCGGTTCTCTGCCTTGACAACCATTTCCTTCCAATAACTGCCACTCCGACCGTGGCAGCTATCGTGATCAAGAAAATAGCTCCTCTTTTTGCCATTATTGCTTTTAGTAAACGCTAATGTGATTGATTATTTTGGGTTAAAACTTAAAAGGTTATTGTAATTCTGATCTGAGTTGTTGGCATATTTATACTGTACATGAAATTTTCTTATCTAAATTTGTCACAGTAATATTATTGGAGGAGAGCGTATTTCGGATTTTGAATTGAGAAACAGATATCTAATTTTGCAAATTTTACAACTCAGAAGTAAACTCCAACCGTTCAAAGAACCAAACCAATCAAATTTTACAACTAAGAATTTACCTTAATTCAAAACCGTTCAAACAAACAATCAAATTGCCAAGTCAACCTCGAGTCCAAACTTTAAGGGTCCTTGACCAAGTCAACCTTGGACTCAAGTTTTATCACGTTTAAGAAATAAATTTGATTGGAACCGAAATTTTATCGCATAATTAATGTAAGAGACAAGTCATTACTATTTAAATGTATATTTCATTTCATTACATCCGAAGCACCTCATAGTTTCAGATACTATACAACAAAATTTTCTTCTTTATGAATTTATACAAAGTAAAATTGGAGTGAGGCATACTAAAATTTGGGCCTTGTATTTAAGTCACGTCATTTAAGGTATGACATGCGTTACATTTTAAATTGATGTTTTTTATTAAATTATTATATGGTATATTAATAACGAAATTAAAACCGTAAATGATTCTCGATGTCATGATGGCCGATCATCCAATAACAAGTTCGAAAAGATTATTACTAATTATTTAATAATTGTTTCAGAAGATTTATTTTTAATAAAAAAATTGTAATAAAAAAAAAATCAATTTGGAAGGGGGATATTTTAAGCCCCCTCCAAAAATCTCAAAAATTGTTCGAAAAGATATTTTAATGTATTCTTGTGCTACCAGGCTTACTAATTAATATAATTTCGCGCTACGTACCAGGCATCCTCGGATGAAATGATTGACAATGAAGGGTTGAGTCTTGTCCAAAGGGCTTTGGAAAGATTTTTATCCAAATCTCTCTCTATAACTTTATAATTTTTAATATACTTAATTTGAGTTGGTACATACTATATCTTATTGAAATAAAAAGATAAGGTTGTATGAAAAGAAAATTACCACAACATTAATTCGAGTTTCCTACATGAAATTACAACCTTTCCACCATGCATTTGACCATATGCCCAATTGCTAAGGCAAAAAAAATAGGTAAAAAAATAATAAAATGGTAAGTTTAAACTTCATTTTTTATTGCTAGCATTTTGCGCATGGTGATGCATGGCAATTGCCGCTACCACATGAGGATTTTTCCTAATGGAAGTATATATGATCTTTTTTCCCAAAAAAAAAGTATATATGATCTTTAAAAATAATGGAGGTTGTATTTTTCTGTCTTTCTTAAGAACATTTGAGAAATGTACATATTATGTTTTTTTTTCTTTTTCAAGCGTGTCTGATATTTTCTTTTTGGTTAGTTTTTTCCATTTATTCATTTCTAGCAGATGTTTCTAACTTGGATACAGTCAAGTTAATAAAGGACCTTGGTGTTTCTGATCTATAAGCTTCGTCTCATCCCCAAAAATAACTGAAATTAGAAAGAAAGAAATTACTGCATTCTTGCACTTTTTTGTATAGATTATGCAACTATATAATATCTTTAGAGGTTGGATACAAAAAAACCGACTATAATATATTTAGATGTCGGATATGAAAAGCCGAGTTAAGAAATCTCAAAATTGCATTAGGTAAAGTTCCTAATAAATATATGTTATACATATTTAGATGTATTGCAATGTTTCATTCATCTATTTTATGATTATTTAGTGGACTTCCATAATACTTTTTTAATTAGACTTGTATTTTTTTTTCTTACTATTAGGCATCTTTATGGTCCTGAATGAATCAACCACAACTTGCGGAAAGGATAGATACTATATCAAATCTTCTAATAACTTATAATCTGGTCACACTATAATCATGCATTGGTGAAGCAATAATTGAAAAAACCCGCACTAACTGTATGAAATGTACAACTATAAACAATGCCAAAAAGACTAATGTTTATCTTCAGAGTTTTATTGCTTCAAGTTTGTTTCATGTTAGTTTGTATTTGGAATGGTAGTACCAGATAAAAAGAATAGTAATTATATAATAAGTCATTGGAGAAAATCGTTCTTACTTGATTTTGTTAGAGCTAGTGTTAGTTTCCACCACCATTTGTGTCCAATGATAATTACTCCATGGACCACATTTCGTCTCTTAAGATCCGGACCTGGAAATCTCAGCCCGCATTTCATGTCTCTATAACTGAACTTTTCATTAGCTTAGTTAAACAACTTTCAAGCGCATTTGGTCTTCCCCAGTCACTTTTATTTATACCACTGATCCGTTCTTAATGTCCTTAAATAGTTTGACGCGAGATCGGAAGAGTCTGATCGTTACGCAATCTACTCTTCTTTGAGATGTTTCGCCTTCTGACTTGCGGATTTTATCATGGATTGCCTTTCGGAATGTCATCCGTGTCTGTCTTCATACTTTGGCATGCGTCACGGTCATGCGATTCCTTGTAAGAAACCCATTCATCTCCTTGAGCTCATCATCGGGAAGCTCGATCGTCCTTTCCCTACGCTCCTCATCCTGATAAAAATTAAAAAATTTACTTAATAATTGCAAAAAGATGTAAACTATAATTATATTTTCATCTATTTTATTAGATTAATCTAAACTTAATAACAGTCACAGGAGATTTAAAAAATCAAAGCAAACGAAAAAGAGGTAAAAAAGATTTGAGAGCATTGTCTTTTTTTAAAAATGAAAAAAATTCTTACGTAACAGTTACGTGGGTTTTGCATTTGGACTACAGCTTCCGGGCAAGGATCGTCACACCAGAAACTGTGGCGGCAATGGTGATGATCACAACAACCCGCTTTGCCATTGCTTTGAGTTTTATTGCTTCATTTCAATCATCACAAGAAGACTAATGTTGATGTGCAGAGTTTTATTGCTTAAGCCTTTTTTTCATGTTGGTAAGGATTTGGAATGGTAATACCAGATAAAAACAATAGTAATTATATAGCAAGTCATTGGAGAAAATAAATCCTACTTGATTGTTACGTTAAAGCTGGAATTGGGTTCGACCCACATTTCCGGCCAATGATCATCAAATTCATCTCTCCATCAATAAATCAATTATATCAAAACATCACCGCCCAAAAATCATATATTCATTTCAAACTAGTTATAGATGATTCAGATCTTCTATATTCAAAGTATCAATAGCAGGATAGTTTGAAAAAAAAAATGCTGACAAGGCTGGACTTGGTACATCATGCATAATGCACCAATCAAGGATCAAAAGACATGAATCAGCAAACAGATTCACAACAATGAAGGCAAAAAAAATGAAATAAAAATAAAGAAAATTATCAGAGACAACAAGAACTTGACTTCCCTGCAAGGAGTTACAACCTGTATTGCCAGACCAACACAATCGATAAGCCACTATGCATTCAACTTCACCATATGCCCCATTGTTAAGGCCCAAAAAAAAAGTAAAAATAAATTAAAAATAAAAATATCCATCCATCTAATAATATCCCTACCATCATTCAACATTAATTAACAAACACTCCAAATCTTCCTTCCCAAACCACCACCATAAATTTTTCCCCCAAAAAAACCAAACCACAATTCATTTCAAGCAAGATACCTATAAAGCCTTCTATCAGTCTTATCCCGCTCCAAGAACTCTCTCTCAATGAGGCTCTCGATCCGCTTCTTGATCACAACAGGATTCGGCAAAAACCTCGCTTGAAGCTGATTGGTCACCTCAGTAACAATACTGTTATGGTCCAAAACCCGTCTCGATTTCATAACCCTAACAATCGCCGCCTCGATTTGCGGCTTCCTGTCTTCTTCAACTCTCTGACGAGTTTCCATCTTTTCAGGCTCAGATTCCTTTTGCGCCACGATCGTTCCGATTTTAACCTTGACCAGTTTACTACTAAACTTATCGTTGAATAAGAAATTATCATCTTCTGAAATCTCTCTACTCATCGGATCTTTTCTAAGGACGTTTTTGCCCCTCACACACGCGAGAGACTGAAGGCATCTTTTCAGATCCGGGCCGGGAATTTCGGTCGCCATCTCAATCTCTTTATAACTTAACTTATCAGCCGAGTTAAACAACAGTAAAACGCACATTTGATAAGTGGAAACATTTAATTCATGTTTCTGTCCTTTTCCAAAGACCGCTTTTAAATCAGCCGTGCCCATGTTGGTCTGAAACGTTAGCCGTCTCCCGTTATGAGTCCCCAAATAAAACGCCTTGAACTTCTCGCAAATTATCACAATTTCATGGGGTAAATTGCAAGAAGCGACCTGCTGAGTCGGCCAGGATCCAGTCGTCAGAATCTGTACCGAGATATTCGGCCCGTCTGACATGTCGCTGACATAAGCGCTCTCATAAAAGGCCTGCATTGTGTCATGAGAGGTTTTCATGTCAGTAAACATTCCCTCTAATTTAGACGTGAATTGGTACCCACACTCCGTTTTTAACTTCACGATCATTCCTCTTTCTGCCTCTTCAGAAACCGATTTTCCAGATAAAAGCCGTTTCGCTAAATGCTGCTTGTAATATTTCTCAAATACATCTTTTTCTTCCAAATAACGGAATAATACCAAAACCCGGTCCAAAACCGCGTCCACATCATCTTCAGACCCGTTTTTGACCCCTTTTCTCAACGCATCGTCCACATAGAGAGAAATGAACTCAGGCGAGCGGTTGTTTAAGTTAATAAAATACTCAAAAGAGGAGCTAAGAGCGTTTTGAAACGATTTATCGTTGTTGAACGAGTTGATTATTATGCCGTTGAATTTCTCTCTCATGTCCAACAACCTTTGGATAAAATCAACCGGGTCCTTTAACCGATCCGGATCCGTTACTAGTTTCTTACCCGTTTCCTTTAGATAAGAAGCCATTACATCCTTAATCAGCGCAAGACCGTTGGGAACCCGCCGGAACAGGTTAAACATCCTGTTTAAATCCTCGTTCATATTATCCAAAAGCATAGTTATCAAACCTGAATTATCCATGTGGACCAATCTATGCATGTGATTCTCAATCATTTCTTTTTCTACAACCGCTGTGATTTTCGGTTCGGTTTCCGGGTCCAAATAGAGAGAAACCCGCTCCATTTCCTCGTTTAACCTTTTCTCAGCCATTTTGAGGTAATTACTGCAGTTATAAACCTCAATAAACTGCTGAGATTCACCACTGTAAAAACTACTAGAAACCTCCAAAAACGGTTTCTCAAAATCTTCTTGGTAAACCGCAAACCCTAAATCGGTCAGCATCTTGGTAATGCTCCTCATTAAACCCCGATTAATAACCTCACCGTTTCTCTCTTTGAATATAAGCTCGAGTAATGTATCGATAAGCCTAGTTTGGATCTTAGGAAAATGAATGATATGATCGCGCCACAAATTGAGACCGAGTTCATAAACGGGGGTTTTGTTGGTGCTTGGAATGAAAGTACGGTCCATGTACATCAAAACATCGCGAATCATTTGCATGGATTTTGTATGATCTTCCCACTTGCGGTTCAGTTCTTCTAGAAAGAAATTGCCTTGTGAGATTTCGATGGATTTGCTCATCTCTTTGAGGTGCCAGCTCACTGTGGTGATCAGGCCTGAGTACTGTTTCTCGCCGAATTTGTATAGCACCATGTTGTACGCGTTTCTGAAATAAAATAATGATTAAATGGAATTGTATGATAAAACTTAATATTGAGTATTGATTAGGAATTCAATTGTTCATAGTAGGCAATACGAATAAAATCAAGATTAATAAGAAGTTCTTCAATCAATTAATACCTAATATTAACAAACTTTAATTGTTGAATTTACTTCTACATAATTTTCTCTGTAAATGCTAATCTATCCCTGATGATCTATCATGACTGTCCTCCAACATGAGAAAATAAACTAAGAACCAAAAAAGTAAAATCATACTACTAATAAATATCAACCATAAAAAGCATAGAAACAATAATATGTATCCATGATTTTACACTAAAACCAAGTTCTTCTACCAAACAACGCCTCATATACTCCAGTTCTTCAATCAATTTCTTTATTTTTCCTATATTTTTTTATTTTAACCCTAACCATCTATTTCAAAACCAACCCTCTCAGATCTGAAAATTATGATCACCTAACCCAAAAAAATATTAAAATAAAAAAGAAGATAGCCGCAAAACCTTCCTAATCTGACTAAAAAGCCATAAACAACAGATAAAACGTCCCAAAATAACAACAAAATATAACTATTAATACGATACCTATAGATCTCTTCAAAACAAAGGACGTCCATATTACGATTAAAAATATCATTAATAGCACGCTCAATAATTAACCAAGACCGATCAGCAAAATCCGGATCCAAAACCTTTTGTCTATACTCTAACTTAATAGATCTGTCCTCTTTTTCCATTTTTTTCTCTTAAAAGGTAAAAAAAGAAAGCGAAAGCTAGGGTTTCAAGGAGCGCAAAGGGGAAAGGGGAAAGAGAAAAGATTCTTAGTCAAAGGGTTAAGTGTGTTAATTAATTGTTTGTTTGTTTATTTATTGGGTAAATGTGGTATTCTTACCGCCGGTGTATTTTAGGGGATTTACTTTTAGGCCAGGTTGCATTTATTTATTTATTTTGACTAAGATAAAACTTACTGAAAGAAAAATGAACTAAATTTGATTTAGTAATCAAAACTTTCCGTTAACATGATCTGAATGTTATAACAAAATCTAAATTCCTAAGATTGTATGTGAAATATGATTAACATTATCTGACTGTTCATTAGATATTGGCAAAGGAATTAATAATAGAACTAAGATTTATCTACAGAAATTTTTTTCTTGCCATGATAGGTTTGATTTTTCTATATTTCCTAAATTAAAATGAATTTTCAAGCAGTGCATATCTGATTTATTAACTAAGAGCGGTTCAAATATATCCACAACTAATGATTAATGAATCACAATTACCACATTAAATGATTAGATAAGAACCGTCCAAATAAACCAAGATTACCAACTAGCTTTTCTATCAATTAATCCCTAAATTAACATCCTTCAAATATTTCGATCAATTTTCATATCTTTTGAGTTATTAAGTAATTATTGTTAAACTAACCCTGTTCTCTAATCGTCGTCTCAGCCAAAATGGAACAACAAAATGAAAATTAACAAGTTCATAGTTTTATATTAGCAATTATTTTTCTATCAGACAGCGTCTAACTCTAAAATCCTTCTAATTGCTCAATCATTTCACTGTTTTCCTGTATTTGTTAATTTATCATATAACTGAACCCCAAACCTCACACTCCTTCAAAATTACAACCATCAATCACCAAACACAAACAAATCAACTCAAAACCCCCACAATCATCTCCCTAACCTAATTCAAAAAATCACAAAAAATCAAAAAAACGAAACAGAATTACCTATAGAGTTCCTCAAAACTGAGGCCGCTGGCGTTGTGGTTGTAAATCTCATGGATGGCGTGCTCGATGATTCGCCACGTGCGATCAGCATACTTCGGATCGACCTCCACCTTGTGCTTGAACGCCTCGATCTTATATCCCTTCTTCTTGTTCATCCTCGCTTTCTCGTTCCGCTTCCTCTTTCTCTGTCAGAAAATGCGAAGGACTAATAAAGCTAGGGTTTGAAGGGAGGAAGGAGAAGGAGAAGGAGAAGGAGAAGAGAAGGAGAAGGAGAAGGGACTTTATTGTTAATATTAAAATGTTGTTGATGTTATTGGAGTGACGAGGGAAAGAATTTTAGCCCAATGAATCGTTCTGGATATGTTTTGTTGTATAATTTATTCGGTTAATATGGTTTTTTACCAAGGCCCAAAGCCGAAGGTGTGTATTTATGTTAGGGGATTTTATTTTAGGATGTTTTAATGGATGGATAATAGATGCATGAATAATTTATATCCTTCTTTATTCTTTTAAGATTCACTCTTGCAGAATTGTTCCACTGGAAGTATAAAATTACCCTGCTGGCCTGCCATATCCATATGTGCTCATAGACCAGTCATTATATTATGTATTATAGCCTTGTAGGATATAACTGATATTATATTTACGTCAACAACTATTTTAAGCTCTGTTGATTCTTATTGAAATAGTCAGGAGGTAATCTTTCTGTAGTTGCCCACTACGCAAATGTGCTGCTCAGTGGCACATCTAGTATATTTTCTGATTAATAATTTATTTTAGTTAATAATAAATTAAAAAAACACGATATTAATGTCACAATGTGAGACTTCTTCCAGTTCTATTCATAAAAGAATATGATGTAAGAAATAATAGAATTTTTTCCTCATATAAAGTCAGAGAAATATTCTAAAAATATTTAATTAATTTATTAGTTACCCATTAAAAAAAATTATTATGAGGCCCATTTATAGTAAGACTGTGGAGCCCAGCCCACACAGACTTGATATTATATACGCCACGTGTAGAGCACTCTCTCCCCAACAATGGCGATAACCTCTCGAAGCTCGAAATCTGCATTGCTCGTGTGGATCTCCTCCGCCGCGCTCTTCTTCATCATCTACCGCTCCGCCATTACCGCCTCCCCTTCTCCTCCCCACTCAGGCACCACTCCTCATCGCCCCTCTCTTCCTTTTCTTCCTTCTCTTCTGATCGAGTGAGTTCACTGACTGCGACATTTTATGTTTTATTGATTGTTACAGGTTTGTCGGTGAAGGAGAGGCGAGTGCAGATGTACGACAAGATGGCGCGCGATCTGGATGAGAAAGGAGCGGGTTTTCTCGAAGGAGGAGAGACGTCTCAGTCTCTGTCTCTCTCTGATATTTTTGAGCTTAAAAATGGCGCTGTTGTGCCAATTCTTAAGGTAATTAGCTTAATTCTTTCATTCTTATTTTGAAAAGTTTGACATTTGTGATGAGTTATTATGCTTATTTGGTTGTGTATAAAATAGGTTGCGAATCCCCCTGTTCGAGCCAATGTGCTTTACCTGCATCCTCAATTCGCAAAGCCAATATCGTACGTCATATGTTTATTATTTAGGAAATACAATTGACTTTTATTTATTTTCTGAAAATTTGTGATTCACTCTAAAGAAAAAGAAAATTTAGTTCTGTTTATCATTCTATATACTGCAGGGAGGTTGTAAAGGAGATCTTTCTTCCTTATTTTGATGGAGGTACTATAGTAATAATACAAAAAATAATTAACAAAAAGATGAAAAGAAGGCCGGTTTGTCATTGAGATTTTTTTTCTTGTAATTAAACAGCAATATGGTTTCAAAATGAAAGCATGTATCACTTCAGCATGTTTCACGCCTCTCATCACCTTACGCCGATCATTGCAACAGATACCGAGGTTTATTACAAACCTTTTTACTTTCTCATTTAAATTTAAAAAATTAGAATTTTTTTTTTTTTTGCTTTTTTCTTATATCCTTGTTCCTTTTCGTTGAGATTCAAGATGAAGCAAATGCGGTAAAGAGAGTTGCAGAGTCAATTTGTCCTCTAGAAATTAAACTGGACCGTGTAGTTTTGACTTCTACTGGAGTTCTTCTTGGTTGTTGGCAGGTTTGTATCCACAAATTATTTTTATTTTATTTTTTTATTAAATTTTGAAAAAATAAATCGGAACTATTAACTTGAGTTTTTATTTCATATTGAATTGTTAGGTGATATCTGGTACTGATCCTGTAGAAATACGTGGAAAATTGAGAGAAGCCCTTCCAAATGCCCCTAAAAAGCAGCTTGTAAGAAAAAAGATTTCAATTTAGAAAAAAAAGAAAGAAATATTATGTATTTCTGTGAAGAATTTGCTTATGATATGATGATATTATTAAGATGAATAATTTATTTTCCTTGCAGTATGACTTGGTTTTACTTCACACGTCATTTGCAAGGATTTTGGGGCATCCTAAGTTTCCAGAAGAGGTAAAATATGAACAATTCTCATCTCAATTTGCACAATTATTTTAATCATCATTCTTTTTTAACTCTTCTTGCAAAGAATTATTCCTTGGTCAATTCATTTCATTTTATAAAGATTTTATTTTATCATATAATAAGGGTTTTCTTATGAGGGTTACTTGTTTACTTTTGTAGGAGCGTAAAGAACCCTTTGACCAGCTCCAATTTTTTCATGAGTTGGTTGCACGAGTCAACAGCAAGCTTCATGATTTCCAGGTATCCAATTCAACCTTTACTTTCCCCTATTTCTCATTTCTTTTTCTTTCTTCTGATTTGAGTAGAAAAAGATAATACTAGTAAACCTTGTTTCAGTGCCTCCTTTAATTTGATTAAATAATTGGATTTACTTGTGTAATCCAGGCAATTGTATCAGAGCTGTGGTATGTAGAAGAATATGATGTGCTGGCACTCGCACTTAATGGCAGAATGAAAACGAGGAGATTTCGTCTTGGTTGTTATAATGGACAAACCAATCATTAAAATTTATTTTTTTTGTAAATATAAAATCATGTTTCTTTTCTTTTGGAGATTCGATCAAAAGGACGATGAAATGTCGGATAATGTATGCAAGTTGAATTTCTATTTCAGTTATTATCTTTGTAGTTAGATCTGTGCTATGTAATTCTTCTGATGTTTATACCATAGATGTGTTGAGGACTTGCATTTAAATGATCTATTATCAATATAACTTGATCTAATAATTTTGATGGGAGCCCCGACCCCATAGTAACATTGGTATTATAGTTGCCAACTCTATTAACCAAATCAATGAGTACAGCTAGCATGACTTTTATTGTGAGTCATCAACTGAACTTCGGTACAATTCATGAAAGGTGTGAAAAATCACACTTCCAGTATGTTTGGATCTGATATATTGTATATATAACTCTTATTCAATTATCATATTAACACATAAAAGATAATATATGTTTATTTGTCAAAGATTTTTAAAGAAGACCAAATAAACTCTTGAACCTCTAATATTCACAATCGAATATATTAGGGCGTGATGAGAGGAAGAATTCACCACATTAACCTATGTTTGGAGATTTTAAACAGGGGTCAAAATCTATTATATTTTGGTGTGAAGTGAAAGTGATTTCATCAAATTGACTTCTTTATGGATCTCAATTTGAACTAACCATCTAGATCTACTACATCTTCAATCTCAGACGAAATCCATTTTTTATCTTGAAATGGAATAATCACTGTAAATAGTTCATAATTTGTGTTTTGGCAATGAAACCATTTCTTTATCCTGAAATGGAATAACAACTGTAAATAGTTCATAATTTATGTTTTTGGGACAAAATACCACTTGGTATCACGACAAAGTCTATTAAGATATTACTTTAGAAAAGTATATATTAAAAGAATATTAATATTTAAATAATGTTGTCTAGTTTACTATATATTTTTGGAAAATGTCCAGTGTATCTTTCTTGTTCTAGAAAAAGAAAAAGAAAAAGAAAATTCAAGTCTATTGGGCAAAATTCTAACTTTATTCATAAATTCCAAACCAAGAAACTAGCCGTACTAACATAAAAAAACAAATAAAGAAATATGATGTAAGGCCGACTCCCAAACACTCTACGAAGTTTGTACCACCAAATAAGCATCAACTAACTACTAATTCAAGGTCATAATTAATTTACAAGCCTACATAATACATCTAACAATCGTCTGGAGCTTACTCTCCAACAGCGCACAAGCCAAAAGGAGAAAACAATATACACATATCAATCAAACATATCGACTAAACTGTTCATGAACCTTCAAGTCTGAAGCTCGTAGCAGAAGGAGGTTCCAGTAACTTCACACTGCTATTTTCAAAATAATTAGAAATACCAAAGTTAGTAACTGCATTGCGTCCTCTCAATTCAATCGCCGCAATGTCATATGCTTCTGCTGCCTCCTCTTCTGTTTCTGATTTTCATTTTCACCCAAAAATATCAGAATTTCAGCTCATTTTGCCATGCATGAATATTTACGCTTTGTAATGATATTTTGTAAGAAACAAATATAAATAAATAAATACCAAATGTTCCAAGGTAAATATCTTTGGTCTCCCTGCTCTCACCAACCCGACCGATACGAGCTTGAAATTTACCGTCTTTCCTCCTTCAAACACAAGCACAAGCACAAACATAAATATATAAATTAATAAATAAAAATATAAAATCCTGATATACTTTTTTATTTTCTGAGAAAAATAGAAGGAACCTGGTAACGCCTCTAAATCTGGAGGCCCCTCTAGAGAAGCAACTACACTTCCTGCAAGATCAAAATTAGTTATAACTATTTTTTTGTCAAATTATTTTTTTGTCAAAGTTGAATATTATACTTTGTGGTAAAATATATACCTTCTCACATAGGCGACATATTCTTCCTGAGACATGGTCGTCATTATCTCCATATCCTTCTCATATTCCGTAACCTTTCAACACAAAATACATTTTTATGCTTAGATACAAGTATTCAAAGCTCAAAAGCCTAAGTTAATTAGTCATATATCTAGTAAAATAACAAAATTAAATAAATATATACAGTTACGTACTGGGAAATTAAGCTTTGTATTTGAACCAGCGCCCCAGAATTTAAGAGCAGCAAGGTCGTGAGCTCTAGCTGCTTTTTCTTCTGTTTCATAGCTTCCTATTCAAAAATTTCTAATTAAAATTTTTAATTAAATGGTAAAAAAAAACAAATTATTTTCAATGAGAGGAAATGTGTAACCTAAGTAGACTGAAGCACCAAAAGTCCAGTCAAAACAACAGCCGCAATCCGATGCATA
The DNA here is from genome assembly GCA_027726005.1 of Juncus effusus. NCBI lineage: Eukaryota > Viridiplantae > Streptophyta > Magnoliopsida > Poales > Juncaceae > Juncus > Juncus effusus. The sequence goes on along the minus strand of CM050900.1, from coordinate 8,671,824 downwards.
ATTCAAACCAGAAGAACAAACAGGATAAATAGGAAAATTAGTTAATTGTTCCAATTCCAATTGTGTACAGGAAATTTTATCCAGAGAAAATGTAGGAAATAAGGCAACAATCCTACTGAAATTTGATTAAAAAACTGATTACTAACCATGCTTGCCTTTCCTTTTCCTGCCTTCTACTTGGCTCAAATTATCCCACAAATGAGCCTCAAACTTTCCACTCCATTTCAACCTAACGGATAAAAAACAAAACAACACCAAACCAAGCTGAAAAATCAACCAAAAATTCACCTTTACTCAATAAACAAAAACAAATCACAAAAAAAAAAAAACTCACCGAGTGACACCGTGATAACTAGAGGATCTCGGCGTGGCATACTTCTGCATTGCGGCGGCCAGCAGCGGGCTCTTACCCGCCAGCACAACCGATCCTACGTCCTTCGCTTGATCGACGGCCACGATTTCCCTCCCTGTTTCACCTCGTATCTCTCCAGCCGGCTCCTTCTCCGGCCGACTCGCATCATCATGTTGATTCTGTTGCTGTTTATCGATTGATTCGCTATTTACGGGATTGAAGTTGGAATCGAGCGGGATTTGGAACTGATCGAGAGCTGCAACTGGAATTGGAGATTCGTTCATCATCTTGCTCTCACGCGAATCTTAACACACGAAAAGAGGAACAGATTTTAGTCACCAACCCTAGTCAAGTCGAGTTAGACTCTGAATTGTGGGGCCGGGCCGTCAAGTAACAGACTGATAGGTGGGACCATGCTGAAAGATGGGATCCACTTTGAAATACAGGATTTCAGCCCCAACACACGAGATTTGAAATCCCGGTTGCAATGCATATAATGTTGGGATATCATATCCCGAATTTTTATAAACTCTGGATTTCAGATCTCGGGTTACTAATATATGAAATTTCAACTTGAAAGCCAAATTGCAAATCTCGGGATTTAAAGACTTCAATCTCTAGTGACTATTTCCAAGGCTTTGCCTTAAAATTTGAGATATGAAGTCTCTGTTATCATTAACCGAAATTTTGGCTGAGAACAGGATTTGAAATCTCAGGTTGCTGTATCCGATTTGACACCAAAATTGAGATTACAACTATTGGATGAAACCAAGATTTCACCCCCTCAATTTCACCGTACTAGTATTCGTGAATTGAACCTAAAACCTGAGATTTGGAAAAATAAAATTAAAACTTTGAACCTATGAAATTGATGCCTGATATTCCGACTTAAATCTCAGAATATAAAATGTTGTTTGCTATACCCATAGTTTAGACCCGAGAACCTAAATATCAATCTAAGGTTATGTTCCTGCAAATCCGAGATTTAGAAAAACAGGGAAAGGTGCAGAAATTGTGAGGAAGAGATTGTATAAAAGAAACAAAAAAACATTATTTTGTAGAATTGCTGCATTAAAACATCACAAATGTTGACGCTGGTTTCTCAACATTTTGTGCACCGTCACAGCACACCACACCACAGAGAAATTACTCATCAAAAGCTACTAAAAAACATTGATATGCATGAATAAATCTCAATGTCCACAAATTTCACCAATTATAAGTTTCAAACAATAAACCAGATCAAGCATACATCGTTCCACAAACAAAACTAGAAACTCCTAAAAGGTCAAGAAGACCTAGATTTCAACCAACAACAATAAAAGCCTAAGTTTTACTCACATACAGTTTCACAATTCCACACGAATTAGTTATGTGCATAATCAATGCATCAATTTTGTTTTCCTTTTCCACAGAATTAATGCATACACTCAACCAATTATTACTAAATGTACCAAATATTTCTTCACTCAGATTCTCCAGGGAAACGGGGAGAATTGTCAATGATTCCCTGAGCTTCAGTCAAAGGAGATTCTCTTGCATCAGCAGCATATAGAATCTTTTGAATCGCCTTTGTTACCTGATAATCAAAATGTATAGTAATTTAAAAAAGATAGAATACAAAACATGAATAAAATTCAGAAAAGAAGGGAAAAGATAGTTAATTACAGGGAGATGCTCAAGCTCAGGCCTTTGTAATAGGATCTCAATATCCCTCAGTTTTGAAAAATAGAAATCCCTTTCTTTTTCCATGTCGTTCAGTATAGCTTCACGTTCCGTTAACTGAAATAATTGAAGTAACAAAATTAAAAATAATAATAATAATAGTAATAATAAGGAAAATTAAACCCTTAAATAAGAGGCAATAAATAAGAAAATTTTAGTTTAGTACCTTGCCAGTAAGTTCAAGAATCTGCTTTTGTGCAGCAACATCTATCTTTGGTCTTGGACCTGAAAAAAACATAAATACAACAAAAATATCACCTCAAGTAAAAAATAACACAAGTATACACATTATTAAACAAAATTGGATTTAAATAAAAATGATAATAATCATACTAATTTCAGAAGAAACACGGGCTCCAGTGTTAATTTGAAGTGTTTTCACTCCCTTGTTAGAACCCTTCATGCATTTCCCCCCTTTAGACCTTCTCTCCACTGGATTATAATTTCTGAACCAAGAAAAAACTTGTTAATAATCTCACATCCAAATTAAATTAATACTAAAAGAAAGGAAAAAAGATGGGAAAAAATAAATGAATACTCGTTTGTGATGCCTCCATTGACTGAATCGCAGTAGCGTTTCATCCATTGCATAAATTCAAGATTATCAAGCGGACGTCCTTTGATCAGCTTGTTTACCTCAATATGCTGCATTAAATACATAATTAAAACATGCAATCATAAATCTGTATTGAATTTTGCATATTTTAATAAAGGTAAGGATATAAGGCGAAGCTACCCTGGCGATCTTGAGCTTGTTGAAGACTTCTTGGAGAACTTTGTAGTTCTGAATCATGTCGTACTCTGATTTTGCATCAAAATTAACCTGTTTTACAAGAATCAAATAAGAATTATACTAAAAGAATGTGATTAAACAGAAGAGATTATATTGAATGTTACCTTGTGCATAGGTACAACTCCAGGATGAACCATATCCATCAATTGACACTGAACTGCTCCAGAACAAGCCTGTACAATATCATAAAGAAAACAAGAATCAATACTTGATTATTACATGTTTCAGCCAAGAATAGGGAAATATGAAATCCTAACTATCCATTCTATCAATGATTTTTTTTAAGACAATTTTACCATTCTATCAATGATTAACCAAACAACAGACATGCTGGATAAAGATCGAACATTTGTACTTCACAAATCAGAGTAAGAGAGAGTTAAATCCGATTTATAATCAAACAAGTAACTGATCACTCTAAAATGAAGGAAAGGATTGAATCTCCTAAATTACTTCAAGATTCAAAGCAGATCAGGTTTAAAGATCCAATAAAATCAGTTTCCAAAGAAATCAACCACAAACATCTCGTTTCTTTAACTACAAATCAAATCAAACAAAAAAGTAAAATCAGAGGGATTAAACCCTAACTCTGGCGAACCAAAATTACCTCCTCAACTTTAGCGACATCAAGCTGAAGCGTCGAATTAATCCACGTAAGAATCTCATTTCTCCCGACGAAATACGCGCTGTCCATCATTCCTATGTTCGCCGCCGCCATCGCCATCCCAATCCACACAGACCGCTCAATCAATCAATCAATCCAGATAGATACAAAGAAGAGATAGAGAGACTCTTCTTTCCTTCTCCTCTTTCTTTCTTCCTTTCCAAAGGAGGGAGAACGTTTTAAAAACCAAAAAAGAACTCCAAGAATTACAAAATCGAATTTCGGTATCCCCTCACCGCAGTAACCATACCTCTCGCATCGGGTGCTGATCCGACGGCTGAGGTTGGGCTGATGAAGGGGGTGAAGGTTTTGGGGTGGCGTGGCGGTGACGGGAAGGGATAAATTTGAAAATGGAATTCGGGTTCGGGTTCGGCCGAAAGTTGGCTAATGAGTGGTCCACATGGCTTCTTTACTCGTGTCGATGTAACGGCCTTCCGTTCCGTTACGGCCTTTTTGTTTATCTACTGTTTTATTTTTCTTTAGATTTTGATTTTAGTTGGGCCCAGAGGGATTGGAGAGGTATGTACTGGGCTTTTTTAATGCTCCGTGTGGTAGCGGTGGTCTTGAAATGGGTTTGAGAGATTAGCATTGAGCACGAGAGACATGGTTTGTGAGTCTCTGTCGAGTTGTTTGTAATTGTCACTCATGATTCGTGCATGTCTGTCTGATGTCTCACGTCACGTGCATTGAATTCACAGATTTTGTGTTCTTTGCTCATGCATTAATGTATTCTGTTAACAAACTTAATATTAACTTGATAGTTTAATGTTATTTTTCAATTGATTGAAGAAGGAACCCCATACTTTAGATGTGGTCTAACCGTTTCTTGAAGTAACAAGTATGTGAGCTAACTGTTAAAAGGGAACATGAATTAACGAGATGAATGCAAGTTGAGAACTATATATTGATTTGCTTCATTTTCCCGTCATTTTACATTTAGTCATGCTCATGAGCGAAATATTCAACCATGGAGGATGGGGAATGAGAAATTCAGATATTGGATGAAACTAAAAATATGAGGATCCTTATCAATTATATTGTAAGTCGCCTTATGAACAAAGATTTAATTGAGTTGCTTATACAAGTTCTCCATATGTTTTGGATTATTTAGATTTAGGTTGAAGAATATAAGAAATTGTTATACATTATTTAAATAATTGAAACTAATTTTGTGATTCTTTTGTCTTCTCTTTTTAATTTAAGGTCATGCCAAATCAGATAAATTGCTTGTCAAACATTATGCCTATAAGCTACTTCCTTTGTGCAGACCTATATGTGTGTGCTCCAATCTTAATAAATATTAATATTTATAATTATTTATTCGTTATTTGTATGTTAATTTGCAAAATGTTTTTGTTTAATATATAGTTAATTGGCTTTGCAAGATGCATGGGAAACATCGCTTGTCTTTGATTCTGGACATAGTTTACCAACTTCTATGAATTTTACTGCATTCTATTCAGATTCGGCATGGCCAACAAAAAAAAATTTCGCCTCGAAAAGTCAAAATATTACATTGTAAAATTAACTTGGTGGTACTCTAATTTTTTTTAGAGATTCATTAAGAATAATTGTGTTTATTTTGGTGGATATATATGATCACTTTTTGTTTTTGTGAGGACTGTAGCGTGTTAAATTTGTATTATTTCCCATAATTTCTCACTTGTTTTGAATAATAAATTTACTATATTTTATAGGACATTTTTTTTAACTGGATTAAAAAAAAATTAATTAAGCGAATAGCTTAGTTTTCAAATTATTTACGAAACTAGCCATTTCGCTCATTCACTGGGCGAAACAAACTTTATTTCACCCAGTGGCAAAGTGAAACATCTATTACGGCTAAAAATATTGTTATTAAGCTAAAAAATACTGTTTCATCCAGCAGTTAGGCGAAACACATAAAAATTTCATTTCCCCCACAAAACTGATATTAGTAAGATTTTTTTAACAATGTTTACAGTTCTTTTAGTTGTTTGGGTTTGGAATTTTGTTTACGAGTTCGAACCTTCTGTTGTCGTATCGTGCTTATAACTGCCATCCATACTGCTAAGATCTCAACCCTTCATTTGCATGGCCCCACATATTATGATGAAACAAACGTTGGAATGAAAACGGAAGAAACAAAACTGGCAGAATTAACATGAATTGTTCGATCGATAGAGCTTTCAATCTCTCCGCCCATCTCAAGTCTGCTCCACTCCACTCCCTCTTGCAAAAAATAAATCCGCTCCCAAACTCGACTTTTTTTTTCTTTCAAAATAGCACTTTTTTGGAAAATAATTCAACAGATGATATTGTTCTGAAAATAATTCAACATCTAGTACTTCCGCCACAGGCTCCAGCGAAACTATCCATTTTTTCATTTTTGTTGATCCCGGCCATTTGACAGTCTTAAACACACTTAATTATGCAAAAAAACAGTTCCGCGGAAACGTCCATTTTATATATTTTTTTGCCTCTAAACAGTCATGAAAATTTAGCAAAAAAAAAAAAAACAAAAAAATCACTGTTCAGCCAGATGAACAGTAACATTTCTTTTTCTTTTTTTTTTCTTTTTTTTTGTTAGTTTTTTCCCTATTAAGCATATCATATAAGATATAGATACTCCAAAATTCAACAGACTAATTGCAATATATAAGATATATAAGAACAATTGCAATATGTAAGATATATCAAATCATATTGAGACATATTTGCCTCCTCTATATAATCTCACCACTAGTTCTATATATTTTTCAATAAGAAATAAAAAAAACATCATGAAAATATTTGATCAAATTAGACTAAACTCATTTCTTCTGATTAATGCTTTTAGATTGCCTTCTTACTTTCTTAAAATTCTCACTAGAACCAAATGGCCGGTAAGATATGCTTAATGTGGAAAGAACTAGCAAAAAAAAAAATTATTTAAAGGCAAAAAAATATAAAATAGGCGGTTTCCTCATAGGCTCTGGCGGAATTTCTTTTTTGCATAATTAGGCGTGTTTAAGACTGTCAAATGAGCGGGATCAACAAAAATGAAAAAATTGACTCATCTGCCAGAGCCTCTGGCGGAAGTGCTAGATACTTAATTATTTTCAGAACAGTGTCATCTGTTGATTTATTTTCCAAAAAAATGTTATTTTGAAAAAAAAAAAAAAAAATCCCCAAACTCCATAACAAAAGCTCGGACTCTAATGGCAAAAGCAGAGCTTGTATTTTTTAGATCATTCACTCTATTTGATTGTCTTCTCTATTTTCTTCCACACAATGTTGCACTATTCCCACACAGAAAGACAACTCCTTTTATCAATAGGTCAACCCAAAAGAATTTTTCTTCTTTTTTTATTGGATCTGAAATTGAAGGGAGTAAGAGGAGATAAGATAATGATTAAATTCTTTTTCATTCTCCCTTGACACACTATCATAATTTTTGTTCTATCTGTTTAGTTAATGCCGATTTATGAGTTCTCAGTTTGTTTCTGTTTTTAGTCCACAATATATCAACAATAAGGGAAAAATTGAAATTATATAGTATAAATTATAATACACTTTCCTTTAGCTTTCATTTTTTTAGAGAGAGAGAAGGGGATATTGTAAAAGTGAGTACAAAAGATACATAGAGAATGAGAGACCATATATAAAAAAGAGAGAAAAAATATGAGGAGAATGGGAGAAGGGTCGTAGCCTCCTAGTCTTGGCTAGGAGCTCAAGAGAGAATGAGAGAGCTGAAGTTGGTATTGCTTTACTTCACAGGAAGAAGGAAGAAGAAACAGAGGACAAAAAAAGAAAAGAGAAGTGTTGAGATCTCAGCAGTATGGATGGCAGTTATAAGCACGGCAACAGAAGATCCGAACTCCTAAAAAAAGCCCAAACCCAAAGAGCTAAATAGGCTGGCCGAACACATAATTTTTTAATTTTTAATTTTTTTTATTAAAAAATCTTACTAATCTCAGTTTAGCGGGGAAAAAGAAATTTTTCTGTGTTTCGTGCAACTGCTGGATGAAACAGTATTTTTTTTAAGCTTAATAACAACATTTTTAGCCGTAACAGCTGTTTCGCCCTGCCATGTGCGAAATAAAGTTTGTTCCGCCCAGTGAATAAGCGAAATGGTTAGTTTCGCAAATAATTTGAAAACTAGACTATTCGCTTAATTAATCTTTTTTTTTTTGTCTAATTGAAAAAAAAAAGTCATTTTATAGTTCATCATGTTTATATCGTATAAGCAGCAGAAGACTTGCTATTCCCGCCTAAAAAGAAAGAAAAATAATGGCATAGAATTTTTGATCCTCAAATAAAAAGAGCATAGAATTTATACGCCTAAAAAATATGTGCCTAAAAAATAAAACAAAAATATACAGAAGAATTACCTTTGGTAATTATTGTGTGCATCGACTACTAAATAGTAAATATGTGCATCTTTTCAATGAAGGGCCAAGCCCTCAAATATGTAATAGAAAGAGGGCCCACGGGCCGTATATTATATAGAGAAAAAAGAATTCCTAATTGCTATGTGCAGCAAAATAAGAGAGAGAAAAATATACATATACGTTTTGAACAAAAGTTATTGTAATAACAAAAGTATCCTTATATATATATAGAGTCCGTCTAGGAAACTAATGTTAGTACAAAGCGTTTGATACTAACGATTTTTGGACCGTTTGATCTGCTTTAATTTTATCATCATAGAAATTCATACAAATTTCAAATCAAATGCATATAATAATAATTCATAAAACTTTCTAATCAAAATGCATACTACTATTATTCATACAATTTTATCAAATCGCATTCATATATGTCCATTACAAATTATGAACTCACATACCATAATCCATACAAATAAATTTCAAACTAAAATTCATATAAAATTTAAATTTACAAAAATACTTTAATCTCTAAATTCAATCAAAACATGCCAACAATTTCTTCTCAAACCCCTGTTTTTTTAAATATATGAAAATAAGAGATTTTTTGGAAGAGAAGAAATCGGAATATCGAAGGAAAGTTCTATATTCGGAAAAGCAATTTCATTTATGCGATTATTTCCTTTGTGGTTCAAGGTTTATTTCTTTTTCAGGTGTGAGAGAGAGAGAGAGAGTTACTAAATATGTTGATCACAGGGTTGCACACAAATTAAAGCAGATCCAAAGGTCTACAAATTGTTAGTACCAACTCCTTGATAATAATATTAGCTTAGTAGCAAAACTCTCTATATATATATATAAAAGAAAATATACTCAACATATAATGATATGAACGCAACATAACAAGAAATGATCTAGCATTGCTTGGCCGGTTACGCGATGAAGCAACTCGATCCAAAGCACCCCTCAAAAAATAAAAAAATAAAAAGAATAACATAAAAGTAAAAATAACAATAAGTAACAGAAATCTCATGAAAGAGAAAGAACAATGTGATCTAAGTATCTAAGATCTATGCAGTGCAATTGATCATCTAATTAACTTCAATTTTAATTAATAGAATAAAAGACTCCGGATTATCTCTGCCTGATTGCCACTAACTTCCATGTTAGCCATCAAAACCGAGAGCCGGTCGCTGAGGTCATCTACCTCTCTGTGGAGGCTCTTTATGTAGTTACATGTCTCCTTCAAAAGCTTACTTGCCGAAGCCTGCATTTGCAAATTATGAAAATTACATGAGTATTAGACAAAATGTCATTTTTCTCTTATATTTTTTGAACTGGTTATTTTGCAAGGAACAAATTAGATTACGAGTTAATGATTAAATTAATAAAAATGCTTACCTGGTGAGCACCTTGCCTGCGAACCTCGGGCAGAAGAGCGTGTAATTTCAAGAGGAGCTCACTGATCTCTTCCTCTGTGATCCTTGATCTTGTGTTAGTCATCCTTAAAATGAGGTATACAAAAAGGACTGAAGATGACCAGTGATGTTTGAAGGAAGGATGAAAAAATGAATTTGTTAGTTTGACAGACGAGAAGAGGAGGCCGTATATATATTGAGAGGAATGAGGCCTAAACTGTGGGCCTTTTATCGTTCCAGTGTGTCTGCCAGTCCATTTACTATCTGACTTTTATCCCTGCCTCTCACAAGTTGACACGTTCAGACTTACCAACAGAAATTTGAAACTAACTCCAAAACATTAATTTCTTTTTCTACCAGTTTCATCCTTTTACCGAAAGAAGGAAAGAAAAAACTCCCTTTTCATTCCACGTATTCATCCATGCAAATTGATACTTGCTTTTACCTTTTTTCCCCAATTTATTGCATGTAATTATTAGCTAGCTAACAGCATAAATCACGCTTGTAATGTATATAGACCGAACAGATTTGATGTTGACAAATAATGCGGCCCCTGCACAATAATTTGAACATCTATTTTGATCCAGTGACAGTACGGTTAAAGTACCGAGAAGTTGAAGTTGTTTTTGTCTCTTTAACGTGTATGTTGAGTCTATAGTCTATACAAAATATATATATATATAAAGATAGACATACAAATATACGATGCAAGAATTGGCAAGAAGCTATCAAGATCAAAAAAGAAAAACGACCTTTTCTTTCACAGCCATGGCTTTCAAAGCTTGCTAATTGCAATCAGTGTCAATCATTCAGCTTGTATAATTGATGCATCATATAACCTCTCAAAAAGTAATTACCTTAGCGTGAGCTCGTCTAATCATCCCTAATAGGCACCGTTAGCACTCAAAGAGTTTTCATCCCTAATAGGCACCGTATAAGAATGAGCACGACATGTGTGGAGGCTCGGTAACATGAGATAAAACCTAAGACAAAGGAGCCAGTGAAGCCTACCTCACTGGTATATGGGTAAATGCATTATATTTAATTTTTAATTTTGTTTTGCAGTAGAAATGATCCATGCTAGCTCTTATAGAATAGCGAGAATGGCTTCATTTTTCAATGTTTAGTTGTTTTTTTTCTTTCTTTTATTTTGCTCGGAGAATGCCTTGTACATTTTGAATTATCCACCAATAACAAGATCTCTATGGTGAAAATCAATCCATATAGTCTTTTTTTTTTTTGAGTGGGAAAAATCAATCCATATAGTCAAGTACAAGTAAACTCGCACATAATATTTTCAAGGCCATATTTTTTCAAAAAACAAAATCTTTTCAAAGACTTGAGGGCAATTCATGTTAACCAAAAAACATGCAAGAGATGTAGAATTAATTCAGTAATTAACACAATAAAACGGAAACTATTAGTGGAAGTGGAACAGATAAGCCATCTAACCGTAGGCTACTGTCAAACCAACATTCGGCACTCATGCCACGTGTCAGGGCCTTGTGGGCCACGTGGCCACGTGACGAGGCATGGCTTAGCCATGGCTCATGGGACCCTTTCCATTTATGGCGTCATGTGTTCCGGTTCTTAGGGTGCAAAACTCACCATTAACTAATTTCAAAGTACTAAAATATTCCTTCGAGGCATGGCTTAAAGGAATGATTTAAGCTCCATTTTTTACGTAATTAGCTCGTTATTTGATTTTAATATATTCTTTATTTGAATTGTAAGTTTGATTGATGTTACTAAGAGCTTGAGCCTAGAGATAAATGTGGTACCGGTACGTAACTAACGTTATGCTCTTGTAGAAGGGGACATGTGGAGATTTTCTCATACGACAAACCCTAGATTTGCTCTGCCATTAAATGCATGCTCATGGTTATGTCTCACTTGTTTGCATCTAACAAAACGGCTATTTCATGTCGTTACCACCACCTAAATTCTAATGGTGGCGTGTTGGGTCGACCTAACTAAGTACTGATAATGCATAAACATGTGCAAATGGTAACTAATATAAAATAAATTTAGGGAGGAGCGGTTCTGATTTTACATAAAACATGCTGCATCATTTTTTTCATATGCTATTTTCTGTAATTTATTAGAATATTATTTTGTGTGTCTAATATTTTTTTTTATGGTCAAAACTTACTAGAAGCAGTAAATTAAACACCATTGTACTTTGAAAGTGATCCTGGACATTTGATCCACGGCATGAGCAATCAATTTTCTTTTTCAAATGATTGAGTGACAAATATGCGCATCTTATATTCAAAAACAGGCTTATTTTTTTTTCATTATATATGTAGAAGTTTCGAACAAACCATGAATAACAATGAAATACTGTTAGCTAAATAAATTACAATTTAATTTCTAAAAATGATAAAAAAAAAACTTCTCGCAACGTTGGTCAATATTATCGGCATCTGAAATATATATATATCGAATTGATAACCATAAAATCAATGTCAGAAACTATTTAATTTCGTCCCTACAACCCGACAGGAGAAATAAAAGAGAGAAAATCGAGTAGAAAATTAAAAGGCTCCCTAAAAGGGGACCATGCATGCGATTCGAGAGCTTCCATGACCTTTGTTTAAACAAATGCATGGTAAATAAGTCAAGAGAAACAATAAATTACATTTCAGACATGGGTATGGAGAAACCAGACAACTGCTATTCTAAACAGTATATTCGAAAACAGTATTTTAAATTATTTCTTACAAAATTATTTGCAAATCTGTTTTTTATTTTTTTTAAAATAGAAGGCATACAACAACAAAAAAAATGAAATAATCAGGTGGCGTTATTCCAACCGCAGAGGTAAAAGGAAAAACAAAAAAAACTATAGCACTTTTTTTGCAGAGAAAAATATAATATACAGTACTGCTTAATATCTTTATTTACAGATTAGGCATACACAGGTTTCAATGCATTATGTATTCAATGCTAAAGATAGATCTAATACAGCTCCATGTCTTTTTCATAGTTTTTTACTACCTTATGTTTAATTTCACCAAATTATTGATCTTTTTTACCATATTGCTCTTTTTATTTAATCTTTCTATGATAGAAACTTTTACCTGGTAAGTAATTTCAATTTTAATATATTGATTATAGTTTTTTATCTAATCCTTTAAATTAAAAAAAATTACCACATTATTGAATTTTTAAAAGAGAACTACTGAACTTCTGTTGAAAACAGCCGAACAGCATTATTCCCAATAGCATGAAGGTCCAAATATTCAGTGTATAAATACAAAGGCCCAATAAGTATGATCAGAAAACCCAATAATACCAAGCAGAGCCTTTTTACATCTAAAATTTCTTAATTGTTTAGGATTTACATGAAAACCCAACCCTTTGGGCCATATATTAAGGTCCGTATTAAATAAAATCTAAAGAAAAATGTTTATGTGTGCATTTTAATTCTTCTCTCCATTCCTTTGTGCTGGCTTCATTTTTTATATAGTATTTTCTTATGAACTGGTGGCACTATTTATTATATATAACATTATCATTTATTACTTCTAAATATTATCTGAAGTCACTGTCCAATTTATCTTTCTGTTGGTACGGCAATAAAATATCACATCCCATGTCAATTGTTGCATATTAACAAAGAATAATTGCATATGAACATTTTAATTATTTAGTTTTTGAACTTATTTTATTTCAGTATTGAGAATTTAATTTAATCATATGCAAATAAACCAAACCAGAACATATCAAAACAAAAAAGAGAGAAATAACAGAACTTTACAAACCCAAATCAACTGCATGTAAATAAACATGCAGCTAATTGATAAGAGGGGACAAAACCAAAAAGATGAAAGAAAAAAGAAGAAAGAAAAAATGCACCGACAAATCAGCTACGTGGATTGAACAAGGACAGAACGGCCATGATACTGAAAGATCAAATAAAATAGAAAAAAGAGAGAGATAAATTCATAAAAATGGTGGTCCTTGCATGCAACCACACGAGGGTTGAGAGTCACAGAAACGGTTGTACTATTCCATCAGAAATTTCAGAAAACAAAATATAACCATAATAAAAAAAAGTTTACTCAACCAAAAAAAAGAGAGAGAAAGAGAGGGACGTACGTTTTGTTCTTTCTTTTTGGTCGTAATATTATAATTATAATACTGTTTATGAAGAAAAAAGATTGGTGCATGAATCGTACTTGGTACTTGGTTTACGGTCCCTTGAACTGACACGTAGTGCTTGTTATAATCATCTGATTCTCATTCTCATTCTCATTCTATCAATTCCTTTTTCTCTTTTTACTTTTCTCAGTTTCGTTGCTCTGACCAAAATATGTTTGTCGTTTTCAAGAGATTGTAATTGTAACGTTGCAAATACAAATACAAACCGTGTTGAATGAAGAGATGAAAACGAAATAGGTTCATACTAAAACAATTCAGTATACTGTATTTGAAAAAAAATTCAGTATATTATTTGACTAAAATATGCTATGTAATTTTATGTCAATATACTTTGACTTCAATATTTTAAGCTTATGATTGAGTACTACATAATATACTATATAAAATTACAAAAGAAGTAACATGCTATATTATAATATTATATTATACAAGTACAATATTCAGATTGTAACAAAATAAATAACAGAAGATATCTATGCAATAAAATATTAAATAAAGAGAGAAAAAGAGATGTTCCAGAATAATATCAGCACGTAAAAAATTAATAAGATTTCAATCAACAATAGGAAATCTGAGCAGAAAGAGCTGAATCTACACTTCCAATTCATTAATATTCAAGAATCAGGAATATCAGAAAGTTATCAATTTGTTACTTTCAAAGACTGAAACATAACAAATCATCCAAGTACAAATTCAATGACACCAAATTCGAAAAAAAAAAAAAACACAACCAATAACTCCTCCCAAATATCTTCCCACATAGAACCCTAATCTCCTCCCCCAATTCCCTTCCTCCCCCTCAAGTAAATAAATCCTAAATTCCTTTCAATAAAAAAACCACCCAATTATTATCATTATTCAACTTTCCTCAAACACCCCCATCTTACAAAAAATTAAAAATCATCAGCAGCCCATAACAGCGCAATTATAAACAAAACTCGCGGAGGGCTTACTCGCGATTATATTCCACCTCGGAACCACATCATCATCATCATTATTACTCGGCACCCAACTATTCACCTCAATCAATCCCCCACCATACGCTCTCGGCCCGCCAATCACAAGCAATCTCTCTCCACACGCGCGAAAGGCCACGCCCCACCCGTTCACCGAATCCGGCCTTTCCGGAATCGGCCCCAGCGTAATCCACACATTCTTCTTCTTATCATATCTCCTCAAAACTTTCTCCGTATAATCCGCCGCGTATAATTCATTTTTAACGACGGCGACAAGTGGCGGCGCGCCGGCCACGCAATTCAACCCGCTCGACATGTTGGGAATGACCCGCCACGTGGAAGTCTCCAAATCATACTCCTCGCCACACGTTAAAATGTCGGTGTTGCTCGACATTCCACCGATCACGTAAAACTTCCTGTCCATGAATACACCGCTACACATCTTTCGCGCTTTGTTCATGCTCGGTATCGTTGACCAAGTTTGACTTTCCGAGTTGTACAATTCCGCGGAACTCAAAACCGTTCCGTGCAGGTCCGTACCGCCAGCTACAATAGCTTTTTCGCCGAGGCTCGCCGAGCCGAATAAACATCTCGGTTGATTCATTTGGACGCCACGCGTCCACAAGTTAGTTAAAATACTGTATTTAAACACAATTTGGGCGCGAAATACGACGCCAAAAACGAGGAGCTCGGTGCCGACGGCGAGAGACTCTTTGTCTGTCGACATGAAGCACTCGTCGCGAGGGATGCGTGGGAGCGTCATCCACTTGGCGCGATTCGGATCGTAGGATTCCCATTGGGAAACGTCGCAGGAAAAATAGACCCAGTGCTCGATGATGCCGAGCTGGCGTCTGAGTCTGTAGAGCTCGCCGCCTTGGATTAGGGATCGGAAGCCTCGGTTTAGGCAGGCGAGCGAGCCGTAGTCAGACCGGGAGCAGCGTAAGAGACAGTCGATCGAGTTGTCGCGGCCGATTTGGTTGATTAGGGAGTTGGAATCGGAGTTTGAGGAGTAGTCGGATCCGTTGTTGGATCGTTTGGAGCTGGAGTTTGAGTAGTCGGATCCGTTGTTGGATTTGGCGGTGGAGTGGGATTGGGATTTGGGGGTGTTGGAAGTGGGATTGGATTTGGGTTTCTTGGAGGGGGGTTTGGTGAGTTCTAAGAGGTGGTAGGTCATGTAGACCCAGTTGGATTCGTGCTCGCGAGACGAAGATAAGGACCGGGAGATCAAGCAGGATGATTGACTTTCCAGCATTTTTGTTAAGTTAGAAATCGGGGGTTTTTTTGGGGGGTAATTTGAACGAATAGGTTATCTGCATGGTGAGGAAAGAGATGAAAGGTGAGAACTTTGATTGAGATTTGAGGAAATAGAGGCAGTGATTTAGTGTTTGTTGGATTAATTGATGGATTGAAAGAGAGGAGGAGAAGAAAAGGGCATTGATTTAAGAAAAATCAGGCTTTGAGAGAATTTATCAAGGATCCATTGATCAAAGCAGAGTTATTACAGATCTAAGTGGAGAGGCAAAAAATCTGAAAGTTCATATTGAATGAAAAAAAATTAGATCTAACAGTCCAGAAAAAAGTTTCAGATTTATCAGCGATTTGGGATCAGAAACAACAGCAGATCCAAACAAAACCCAGAACAATCAGTCCAGATTTCTCAAATAAATCAGCAAAAAAACTCCTGAATCTGCGAAGAAAGGAATAATAACAAACAGGCAGGACTTACTTACAAGCAAATAATAATGGAGAAAGGAAGGAAGAAAGATCCGTGCAGCTTCTGCAACTTACTTCTCTTCTCCTCCTTTTTTATTTTCTGTTTTATCGATCCATGGAGAATAATAATAATAATATTTCTTTTCTTTTCTTTTATTCAATTTTGGGTTATGGTTTTCTTCTCCTGCTTCTCTACTACTTGTTTCGTACTTTGGATTCTGCTCTGAAGCTCATGGCTTAAATCTCTCTCTCTCTCTCTCTCTCTCTCTAATAAAAACTCGCCTTTTTTCTAGTGTTACTGTTACTTTTCTAAAACGTTATTCTTTCCCCCCATTTGGGCTTTTTTCTTTTCTGCGGATATCCTTGCAAAACTGCATATACACCATGCCCCTCTCAAAACTATAAATTGTTACTTAATGCTTTTAAAGACCCTACATTTTTTTTTTCTCGTTTTCTTTCAAAAGTATTTAGTAAAAATAGTATTTAGCGGTTGAATCGTTAGTCAGGGAAACTATGCAGATAGTGAAAAAAATTTATGAAAATTAGAATATTTGTGCATAAAGAACTTAATATAGTATTTTTATCAAAAACTTAGCTTCAATATATATTCAATCCATTATAGTATGAAGATATAAAACCGACGAAAACATATAAAACACATCCTGTTTTTCTTTTTTCACAAAGTTGTTAGACTTTATGCTGATATAATGAATTTTAACAGGGAGTAGACTATAGTTTTCTCATTTTATTTTTTACAATTCAGTCCTCCTCTCTAAGATTTTATCTGAATAATTTTGTTGATAGAAAGAGTGCCATCCAATGAGTAGATGGGCTCCACAAATGCAGGGCCGTTTTCTATGTCTGACCTGTCGGCACTAGCAATTTCATATTTGTGGAATTTATTTTCTCTTACGTTTTCATGAATTTTAGAATTATTTTCTTATTTTATTCCGCCGTTATTACACATGTCAATTGCTTTGCGTGATTTCACTAATTTTATTATTATCTCGTGACCTCAGAATCTTTTTTTCTTGTCAAACTTTGCTTCCTGATTCTTTTTATTTTTTTTCAAGGAACTAAATTCCATTTTAAAAATCTAAGGCGGCCGAAATAAAACATAGAATCAATCATTCAATACCTACACGTTTACATTGTTGTGAATTTGACAGGCTGGTCAAAATACTTATTTGAGAAGTATCATAATTTTCCAACTTACAATTCCGAATTTCATTAAAAAAAAAAATCTGAATTTCAGCTATCCATTGAAAAGAATCAAGTAACAATTTAATTAAAAAAAAATCTTATTTTTGAATCTAAAAAAATAAAGAAATCTTATTTGCAAAATTGCTTTCATTTTTCTACAATGGCCCTTTTTGGGTTCATTATTTGACCCTTTGTTGCTAAATGGCCATTATGTCGTTTAAACTTGCCCTAACAACATCAAGCTAATTACAAACTATATATTCCTGAATATTTTTGAACTAATACAAGATTTTAAATACGATGCAGCATTTGGCCCTTTTTTGATTGGTTCATTTATTTGGCCTTTTTGTAGGCAAATAGACATTATGTCGTTTAAGCCTGCGCAATAAACATTTGAGGAATAATGAAACAATAATACACGCACAAGTTGTTTCATGGTACTTTTTCTTTTCTTAATTCATGCTACTAATTTGATATATATGTCATGGGGAGAATTACAAACTTGATAGTTAGGTAGCTCTTAGAAAAATAAGTTCAAATCCTTACATAAAGACTAGATATGAATCATTTGTGCCACCCAATAATTTCTCTATATATTTAGCATCTATTAACCATATAAACTACCAAGGTGCTTATTTTATTCACAATGGAACTCTGATTCATGCATCACTTCACCAATCTATTCAGTCTATATAATATTGTTTGTGATATTTTCACAGGTGCCCTTGTAAATTATCACATTTCTTAACACCCTGCAAATGAGAATATTATGAATATCTTTAACGTCATAAAAATATTGAATTTTTCTATAACATCTATCTTCACTTTATTATTTTTATGTTCATATTAACTTTCAAATACATTAATAATATTCTCCATATACCTAACTAACAATTATTTGAAGTAAGATATTGAAAAATCACCGATTAAACTAGTCACAATTTATTGTAGGTTATATGCAATAATAGTTTGGATATTGATTGAACAACATTTAAATTGTATTTTACTATCATATAAATTAACAATCAATATATTATTATTTTCTTAAGTCATGTGACTTATGCCGATATATTGTTTGAAATATTTTAGTTAGGTATTTGTAAAAAAATTCTAAAACAAAACATTGAAGATATTTTTTCCACCGTGTTATATTTATTTCATAGCGCGCTACGTATGATTTCGATTTTATATTTTTCATAAGGGCTTTTATGAAAAAAATATTATTTTAGATCAAGTTTGCTCACAATTGGCCCAATCTTCATTTGATAGGCCTTAAATCCGTTGAGAGTGGAGGGAAAGTCGGTCCCATTCCAGCTATATGTGGCCCCATATGACACCAACTTCTAAAAACCATTTTTTGTTGTAGAATCAAATACCATCAATCAAATGAATTACAAATAGAATTGAGTTCGTTTTTAAGAAAACCAGGAGAATTTCCGGCGCTCTGCTACGATTTTTATCATTTTTATTGTTTAATAATTAACACATTAAATTTATCTTATGAATTAATAATCATAAAAAATCTATATAGATTATCTCAAAAATTAACTTATAACAGAATAAACAATGAATAATTCATATTTTCATTAGAAATTATCTATGAATCAAATAAGATTTATACAAGTCATAATAAAAAATATGTAATAAGATTTATATATAATTGTGCGTTCGAAAGTATAACAATTGAAATCTTGAATGAAAGATCTCATTATCCTTGTTCTATTTTTCATTTTTCACAAAAAATTAAGCTACTGAAAAATCATATTTTGAAAGAAAACGTTGGGAAAAAATTACCTGAGCTAGACACATGGAGCCCACATTCTTTTTTTTGAAAAATGATTTATTTATTTATTTTATTTTTTTTAATTATTTAGGGAGAGAGAAAGAGAGGGACCACATTTTTTTTTGAAAATTATTAATCTATTTTTTTGGTTTACTTGAGGGAGAGAGAAAATGAGTGACACACGAGACCCGCATTTTTTTTGATAAATTATTATTTTTTTATTTTTATTTAGGAATGAGACATAATGTCATCTCATATTGTGATATTCAATCCAGTCGATTGAAGACACGAGATATTGAAAGTCATTATGAGAAAACATAATAGTGCGTTTGAAAGTATAACAATTGAGATCTTGAATGAAAAATCTCATCATCCTTGTTATATTTTTCATTTTTACACAAAAAATTGAGCTACTAAAAAAATCATATTTTGAAATAAAACGTTGGGAAAAAATTACCTCAGAGAGAAAGACACATGAAACCCACATTTTTTTTTTGGAAAATGAATTATTTATTTTCTTTTTTTTAATTATTTGAGAGAGAGAGAAAGAGAGGGCCCCACCTTTCTACATAAATAAAATGTAAAAATTATTTATGTCTAGTTGGTGTTGTTCATTTTTTGTTTAAATAAAATGTAAAAATTAGTTCGGCATTATGAAATTCCTCGCATTTCTACATAATTTTTAATGCTTTCATGTCATAATCAAAATTAATAATACGGTAGAGAAGAATATGAGTATAGGTAAGTGTCTTACTCTTTTTTTTTTGGGTTGTTGACATGTTATCTGTAATTGATTCTTGTTGAGTTACTATTTGGTTGGGGAATGAAACAAAGGGAACCAAAATGCAAAGGATTAAAATGGAACAAAACTGACATCAGTAAGACTAATATGATGTTATTCTTTTTTATTCATTTATTTATTTTTTTGAAGCTTCCCGAGGAGAAATGTCTCATCGAGATTCTATTAAATAAAGAAAAAAATTCATACAAATAAAAATAAAAAGAAAAGAAAAAAAAAAGAAAAAAGAAAAAAGAAAAAATAGAACCATGAATATTTACAATACAGAAAGGAAAGGAAAGAAAAAATAGCATTGTTTTATTCTCTAGCAGTATGCCTTCCAATTAGTAGAGTGGTGAGCAATCTCTACTAGAACGTTCTGTTAATGCGGCTTTTTATCTCGGAAGATGAATTATTTATCATTTTAGTGAATTTGAAAGAGAATCCTGAAAACAAATCATGATATCAATTTTACACTCAGATTAGTGAAGGGAAATATATTTTTGTACTAAGAATATGAGCTAGAAAATTAAATAGTTTATATAACAGCTAAAGCAGTTTTATTATGACAAATTGGTATGACTATTTTCTTAGACAAAAACAGATTGCAAATGCATGTAATAAGATAAATTGTAGTGAATGCTGGTCTTTTGTAATAATAACAACCTCTATTATGGTAAAAGGGGACAATTACTTTCCAAGTAAATAATTAAAATCTGGCTTATTTGCACATAAACCCTAATTTTATATTTGCTTGTGGCACATCCAAAAATTCTTAATTATATATACTCATATCTGATAAACTTATATGGATGATCAGGAAAAATTAGTACAACACTAAATTGCAACATAATAAATAAACTGATTAAATGTGATAATTTTGACTTAATAATTTACATTAAAAATGATTAAATCAAGCTCTAATGCTCACATTTTTTCTCTCTCTTGATACATTATCTAATGTTGAGCAAATTCTCTATTACTTATATCTTAATGATTAACAAAATTCAAAGTTTCAGTAAAACAAAAGTACCAAGTTTGAAGGTGGATTTCAAAGGCACCAATGAGCAAATAGGGGTCCCTTTTTGAACGTGTCGATCTTCCAGCGTGAGAGGCTAATCTCATGCGGGTCTCAGCGTAAATAGCTCTAATCCAGTCTGAAATTCATAAATGGACTCTATTTATTGGTTCAATATAATAGTTGGATTATTTCTATCTTATTTACTAATTAGGAGGTGGGTCGCCGTCAAGTCTTTGGCCTTTTTGGCTGTCTATTTCTGCCCTCATTTCATACTACTTGCATTATACTAATGGGGAATTCTAACCATCATCTCTTATGAGCTGTCAATATACTATTTTTGGTCTTGGATATCTCATTGATGTGAAAATTCAGTTTTAAGCCAAAATCAAGTCTAGCATTGATGTGAAAAATCGTTTTAGCCAAATTCTAGTCTTCTGCGTAAAACAAAATCTAATCTGTATAACACTGATGTGAAAATTCTGTTCTAAGCCAAAATTTAGTCTGTATAACATTTGTGCAAAAATTCAGTTTTAACTTGTAAGCCAAAAAATATTCTGTAGATAGTTTTCATTAGCACTGAAAATTTCATTTGTTTAATCTGAGGATTTCATTTTTGCATAATCTGTATATTTCATTTAAAGATGAAATATTTGGCGACAGTTATCATGCCTCGTAATAATTTATTTATTTATTCTGCATTCATCAGGCTTATTGGTATTAATATAATGGAGAAAATTCGAGTATGTGGTGAGTGGTCACTTATCCACCTTTCAGTTAGGCCATTTATTTTTTTCTTCTTTTTTCTTTTAATTTTCTACGTGTTTGTTTGTTATGAGTGGAGGAATAATAAATATACATGAACACGACTAAGTGTATTTCTATATGATTCTAATCCATCTGGTTTTCTTAAGTAAACCTGGGCCAAAATTATGAGATGGCAAGTCTGTAATGGACCGAACCATAAAACAAGCCACATCAGCCAACTTATGAATGTTGTGACGTGGCTTGTTCTCATTGGCCAGCAAATGATTTATTTAGCATAATAACACAGCCTGAAAATGAAAATTAATCTCCTGTCATAATTTGAAGTATCTATATATAATGTATTTAAGTATGAAATATGAATCTTAATTTTCTGTGCGAATAAATTAAAGGCCCAAAATTGATATGTTAAAGATTTGGGCTAAATTCCACAAATATCAGGCCTTGAAAATCATTTCCACAATTGCCACTATTCAAGGTTTAAATAACATAGTTAGGCCAGTTCTTTTTTGAACCAAATACTTGGGCAAGTTATATGGTGGGCCGGACTGTCTGAATTTACTTGCCTTGTCTTTTGGATTATATACTAGAATTGCAACAACAAAAGGGCGAAATTTTGTATCACTCGACAGATTTTTTTTTTCAATGATAATGAAGTTATATTATATCTAAAAATCATCCAAGATTTATTTAACAAATAGTTCTTTCAAAATGAAGAGCCAGGAGGAAAAAAAGTTTTGCCATTTGACTGGTCAAATTATTGCCATCTTTTTCTCACCATGAGCTGGAAAGTATCACCATGCATGATAAAAAGTATTTATATAAGCAAAAAATAGCCATGATAAAAGGTATTTTATAACCATAAAATATGCTTAATGGGGGCACAATATGCAATTTAATTAAGCTGGATGCTTAGTTGGAAAACATAATGACGCTGCCAGTTAATTAATGGCATAACACGTGCAATAGATGAAATTAAATTGCAGTGGACCCGTAGTGAAAAGAAAGAGTTACGGGCCTATACTAATATGGCGCTGGCATGCCTGTTTTTTCTTGTGACCTCATATTATGACAATATATGATATAAATATAAACGAACATGCAACATAAAATGGAGATATAAAAGATGCAAAATGATTTATGAACATACAAAATAATATGATATATACGAGTAGAAAACACAAGAATAGCTCATTCTTCAATATTTATTATTCATTAGATATTAATTCTATGTAACAAGAGAGTATTTTATAGTAATGCCTAACGATATACTACAGATTTTGATGTATTTTAATAAATAATAAATCTTAAATATCAAAACTCAAAACTCAAAACTTTGTCAATTGCCATTGAATTTAGTTGAGCAGGGTTTGAAAAGGAAGAGAGGGTGAGAAGAGCTTTACATGATTCCCGCAATGATGTTGGCCACCAGGGCTAATCTATCATCTAATCCACTTTCTTTGGGATAAACGCAACCTCTAATCATCTTTCTTTTCTTACCATAACATAATTAAATTAATTACCTCCGGCCGCTTATTAGTACTTTTTCTTAAAACTACTCGAGAATCGAGAACCGAATCAATAGTTTAATTCCTGAGTTAATCTTTATTGTTAACCAGCCAATTCAATGTGGTCAGAAGTTTGAATAGGCGAATTTAATAGGCTGATGAGTGATTAGTATTGAGAATTTCAGAAATTGACGGGTCAACGGAATCCAACCGATTTCTTTCTTACTTCAGGAAGATCTAACGAGCAAGTACGTTGGAATTTGAGTTAATTTTTTTAGTGAACGACTTGAAAATTCTTTACAAATTAAAACATGATCCTTAAATCATAATCTGAAAAATAGTTAAAACATCCTCTTTTTTTTGAACTCCTCAAGCAAGCGAGGAGGCTTATTTAAAAAAAAAAAAAATTATTTTTGATGAATATCGAATTCATGACCTCTTAATTATGGGATGATATTTTTACTGTTTGAGCTAACAAATTTTGACTTAAAAGATCGTCTTAGTTCCAACTGATTCGAATTTGAATATGATACCAACCTGAACTGAAACTTAATCTGAAACCTAATCCAACATGGTCTTGTCTGCTTGCAACCTATGTTCTGAATACAGGCAACTTGCAGGTAGTGTCTACATAAGGTGTGATTAAAGAACGAGTCTAACAAGAATTAGACCAAGAAATTAGTATTCGCCCGTTTTATGCGATTTCTAAAATGTGCACGACGGTATCCTAAGTTGGGAATTAGAATTAGCTAGATGATTCAAAATCAAATAAATGATCTCTTTTTTCAATTTACTGATAAAGCATATTTTTTATAGTTTTAGTGCTTAATTCTAAATAGAGATTTAATATTGCCTTCAAGTAACAGCGACGACTTGGCACAGAGTATATATCATACCAACTTTAGAAATCCAACCTTAAAAGGGGCGTTCTTTTCCTGTAAAGTTGTTTACAAACATGCAGGGCATTCATAGGCATCGCATGATTCTCATAATATAATATATGTTCTGGTGCTTTTTCAAATATGATTTGCTTTTCTATTTTTCTATCTCAATGTTCAATAATTGCTCTGCACTGAAAAATAACAAATATTTTGCGTCTATGCACTACCTAAATATGTTTTTCCTGCAATGATCAGTTAAATACGATTTTTAATGTAGTTCTTATAATCATAATATGTTTTTATTTGTTATGCATTTATTTAACAAAAAAAGATACTTGTTCCTTCTCTTAACAAACATACACTTTTATTTTTATTTTTATTTAGAACAGGATATGCTTCTTTTTGCATGATTGTAAGTGCCCACCATCTTATTATACAATTCAGACAAATATCGCAACAATTTATTACCATGTGACTAAGAAATAATTTGACAAGACTCAAGATACCAATTCAATGAACAAATAAAATAAAAACAAGAATTAACATCTACATTTCCCATCAGAAAACTAAGTTCCTCTTTCTCTTCTTAATAAACTAAACTATCATTTCTCCCTTTGACTCTCCAAAGTTAAACAGTCAATACTCCCACCTCATCCCATATGTCAAACCGTATAACGAGTCAGATATCATACACAAACAACCCGATACAAACAATTCATAAACGTATCAAAAATTCGTATAGTACGTACATCTTAGCGTGTTCCGCGAGTGACGGGACCGGTCGAGATTCTTTCTACTCTATACTATACTATATTCTATACTGCCTCAGTTGCTCACGTACTCACACTTCACACTCTCCCACCTCTCGCTCTGCTCTGTCTCTCTCGTCGTTTCTCTTCGTCCTCTGAATCCTTTTCTGTTCACTTCTCTATTTTATTCGCTCTACCACCCTCCCTTCTCTCTCTCGCCCACAAAAAACAGAGCCAAAAACCTTCAACAGATCACCAATGCAGGCCCAAAACCAAACTAATAACTAGCACAAATAGTAAGAGCTTAAGAGAGCGTTCAAATGGCGGGCGAGGAGGGGTCGGAGCAGAAGAGTAGTACGAAGGACGAGAAGAAGAAGCAGGAGCAGAGCGTGGCGTTCTACGAGCTGTTCTCCTTCGCTGACAAATGGGACCGGATGCTCATGGCCGCCGGCAGCCTCGGCGCCGTCGTGCACGGAGCAGCCATGCCCGTGTTCTTCCTTCTCTTCGGTAACCTCATCAATGGATTCGGCAAGAACCAGATGCATTTGCATAAGATGACCGATGAGGTCTCCAAGGCGAGTATTAGTTAGATGTTTATTTAGATCAAAGTTTACAAATTTATTCAATGTTTTGTTATTTATGCGTTGTTTTTTTGATATTTTGTTAACATTTTTTGTTCTTTGTACAGTATGCGTTGTATTTCGTCTACCTTGGGCTGGTGGTGTGCGTCTCCTCCTACGCTGGTGAGTTAGCTTGCTACCATTTTTCAATTTTTTGTTTGTTTGAATGAGGAGTTTAAGAAAAGTTTCATGGATTTGTATGAAAAATTGACCGGTGGGGCAGGAGTAAGACCACCTGCCTGTTCGTCTTCTAGTTTCTACTCTTTTTCCTCTTTCCCTATCAATGCTTCTATTTTCGTCTTGGAATTTTGCAAATACACCCTGTATTCTTCTCCTATTTGCACTTTTCACTCACTCTAACATTTGAAAAGATACCCCTGATTCTTTTCACTAATGCACATATTTGCCCCAATCTTGCTGATTTTCAGAGATAGCGTGCTGGATGTACACAGGAGAGAGGCAAGTGATTGCGCTGAGAAAGAGGTATCTAGAAGCCGTGCTGCGACAAGACGTCGGTTTCTTTGACACGGACGCCCGTACCGGCGATATCGTCTTCGGCGTCTCAACCGACACTCTCTTAGTCCAAGACGCCATTGGTGAAAAGGTAATTAGAATTATCTAATTTATATAGTTTTCATTAGTAAGACTCACTAACAAGTGGTGGGCAAACTGTGTTGAGATGGTGAAGTGAACTAACTAACTAACTGTGTTTTATGGTAAAACATTGTGAATATTTTCGTTGACCATCATTATTCATTTCGTTACCACCAGAATTGGGGAAAAAATGGGGAAATGTAGGGGGTTTGGTTATCGAAACCCAACCAAGGTATTGTGAAATTATACATGCTTTATCTTTATCTTTTTAATTTTTGATGTTTTTTAGGTTGGGAATTTTATACACTACTTGTCGACGTTTTTTGCGGGGCTGGTGGTGGGATTTGTGGCGGCATGGAGGCTTGCGTTGCTGAGTGTGGCTGTAATTCCGGCAATTGCTTTTGCAGGAGGCCTTTATGCGTATACTCTCACTGGTTTGACTTCCAAGAGTCGTGAATCTTATGCCAATGCTGGCATTGTTGCTGAACAGGTAATAGAAAAAAAAAAGAAAATTTTTAAAATTTTTGTTTTTTTATATTTGTCAAGGAGAAAAGGAAATTGTCGTATCCCATTTGTCGTGTGCTCTCGCTTATGGGTGGTAAGCAGAATATTTGTAGGCGGTAAGTGAAAACATTTATAGATGGTAAGTGTATTCTCAAAAAATGGCTACTGCTTGTACATGTTGCTCTTACCACATTTTGTTTACAGATGATGGTGAGGTAACATGTGTAAGTGGTAAGTGAAACATTTTTAGACGGTAAGCATTTTTCAAAAAAAAACAATGACCGTTTGTACATGGTTCACTTACCACCTGCACATAATTCACTTACCATCTATGTATTTTTGGTTGGTATTGTGGGATCCATGAGAGATTTGTTGAAGAATCAAATAACTTTTCCTTTCACACATTTTGGGCCCATGCTTTTGTCTGCTTTGACTGACAAGTTGTCATGCATGGTCAAATGTTTACTGATTCACGGCCCACCATTCCTCATATAAAGTCACTTCTATATGTGCAATAATAATAATGGATGTTTTGGTTTGGTGAGGCTTGATTGCTCAATAAGAGATGCGGGCCCGTTTTTGTTCTAGGATTTCATAATTCTTCTGTCTCCTTTTAAGAAAAAGTTTGGTGTTTGTATCTGAAATTGTACATCTTTGTTGGACTCGTTGAGTGCCTCAATATATGAGTGTACAGTCCCGTATCTTTCTTCTGTAAGATAAAAGATTCCCTTTGTATATTTATACAGTGAATTGAGTACAAAATGCTGTTCAATCTTATTAATATATACTTGTGATCTATTAATCATACTGGTCAATGTATATACATGTTTGTACTTTTAAATAGTGATTTGATATTAATCAGCTGCAATGTCAAGAGTTAGACAAATGATTTCATTCATATTCATTAGTTCTTATTATGCCTCTTGGCTATTTATCATAAGCTACACAATATAATTCAAATCTTTTTAATCATTAATGAGCCGAAATTTCTTTCATTTCATTAAGGCGATAGCGCAAGTGAGGACGGTGTACTCATTCGTGGGCGAAAACAAGGCGCTGAATCACTACTCAGACGCGATTCAGAACACGTTGAAGCTCGGCTACAAGGCCGGCATGGCCAAAGGGCTCGGAATCGGATCCACGTACGGGATTGCGTGCATGTCGTGGGCTCTCGTGTTTTGGTACGCCGGCGTTTTTATTCGGGACGGACAGACGGACGGTGGGAAGGCCTTCACTGCAATTTTCTCTGCAATTGTCGGTGGAATGTGAGTGTGCTATTTCTGAAAATCAATGAACGCGCTCTTCTCATGGTCGTTGTTAGTTTATATAATTGTTGGAAATTTGCGAAAAAGAACCTGGATTATTGGAAATTGCAAAATAAAACCTGAATCTTTAAGGACATTCAATAGTTGCTACCTACCGCTAGTTATTTTCTAATCATTATAAGAACATTTTTTTGCTTGTTTTGTGTTTTATTTATTTTTTTAATATTTTTTGAGAATGTGGCACATTAATACATTATTAATTCAAAATTATGCATATTTCTATTAAACAGGAGTTTAGGCCAGGCCTTTTCCAACTTGGGAGCATTCAGCAAGGGCAAAATAGCCGGGTACAAACTGCTCGAAATAATCCGTCAGAGGCCCACCATAATTCAGGACAACAAGGACGGCAAATGCCTGGATCAAGTGCAAGGCAACATCGAGTTTAAAGACGTGGCTTTCAGCTATCCGTCGAGGCCGGACGTCGTAATATTCAAAGATTTCTCGATCTTCTTCCCCGCCGGCAAGACCACGGCTGTTGTTGGTGGGAGTGGTTCTGGAAAGAGCACGGTTGTTGCGTTGATTGAACGGTTTTATGATCCTAATGAGGGTAGGGTAATTCAGGAAAAAATAGTCAAATAGTAAGGGGAATTTGTAAAAAAGCCCCTATGTTATGCTGATAGTGTGAAAAAACCCCGCGTTATTGGAAATTATAATAAAGGCCCTACATTGTTGCCAAAATTGCAAAAAAGGTCCCACCGTTAGATGGGAGTTAATATCCGTTAGTTTTAAGACTTTAATTGCTTAAAAATATGTTTTAAATATTAATTAACATTTTTCTCTCTCATAAGATTTTTTAAAAAATTAACTGGAGTAGAAAACTAACGGTGTTAACTCCCAACTAACGGTAGGTTTTTTTTTGCAATTTTGGCACAATGTAGGGGCTTTTTTGCGAATTTCTCAAATAATAATCATATGCCTGGAACTTGGAAATATTTATTAACATTTTGATTTGGTGTTTAAACAGGGCAGGTGTTCTTGGATAATGTGGATATAAAGACGCTGCAATTGACGTGGTTGAGAGAGCAGATCGGGCTGGTGAATCAAGAACCAGCTTTGTTTGCCACCACGATTCTTGAAAATATATTGTATGGAAAACCGGATGCGACAATGGCTGAGGTGGAAGCTGCCACTACTGCTTCCAACGCTCATAGCTTCATCTCTCTTCTTCCAAATGGATACAACACTCAAGTCAGTAATTTGACAATTTTTTAATTAATTAGTTACCCTTTTGTTGCTTTTATAGTTACAACCTTCAAAATTGTTATTTTGTACCTATACGCTCTGAAGTTTGAGTATTTACACCTTGAATATCAAAATTAAAGTTGATTGTTTATGTAATGTCATTAGGTTAAGTCACTAACAAATATGGTGTATGCGTATGCAACTACTTTCCTATGTTGTCCCAAAAAAACTTCTGAAAAAAAAAAAAAAAAATTAAACCTAAGATGTAATTAACTCAGGTGGGAGAAAGAGGGGTGCAGCTGTCAGGAGGCCAGAAGCAAAGAATCGCGATAGCTCGCGCGATGCTAAAAGACCCGAAAATACTCCTCTTAGACGAGGCGACAAGCGCGCTAGACGCCGGGTCCGAAAGCATAGTGCAAGAAGCCCTAGACCGGCTCATGATCGGCCGGACCACCGTAGTCGTGGCTCACCGCCTCTCAACAATCCAAAACGTCGACTTAATCGCGGTCATCCAACAAGGCCAGGTCGTCGAGACCGGGTCCCACGCCCAACTACTAGCAAAACCCTCAGGGGCGTATTCGTCATTGATAAAATTCCAGGAGATTGCAAGGAATAGAGATTTCGGAGCTTGTAGTAGGAAGTCGAGGTCGTTGCATCTGAGCCATTCTTTATCGACTAAGTCTTTGAGTTTGAGATCGGGGAGTTTGAGGAATCTGAGCTATCAGTACAGTACGGGCGCGGACGGACAGATAGAGATGGTTTCTGCGGCGGACCATGATAAGAAGTATCCTGCGCCGAGGGGGTATTTTATCAAGTTGTTGAAGTTGAATGCGCCTGAGTGGCCTTATGCTGTTTTGGGCGCGTTTGGGTCGGTTTTGTCTGGGTTTATTGGACCGACTTTTGCGATTGTGATGGCGTGCATGATTGAGGTTTTTTACTATAGGGATGCGAATGAAATGGAGAGGAAGACTAAGGAGTATGTGTTTATTTATATCGGGACGGGAGTTTATGCTGTCGGTGCGTATTTGGTGCAGCATTATTTTTTTAGTATTATGGGCGAAAATCTCACCACTAGAGTCCGCAGAATGATGCTTTCTTGTAAGTCACTTTTTATTTATTTTTATTATTGTTTATATACGTTCTGTTATAAAATATTTTATTTAACATTATAGTGCCATAAATACCCTTGTGAAAAATTAAAATATTATATTCGCCCTTCCGAGGCAAATATCAAATTTACACTTCAAAAACCTCCAAAATTGTAAATATCAAATCTTCCTTTCTAAAACTCAAACGACGAGGCAAACTCAAATTTTCACTTCATTTTCCCCCCCTCTTGTAGCAATATTGAGGAATGAAGTGGGTTGGTTCGACGAAGAAGAAAACAACTCGAGTCTGGTGGCGGGCCGGCTGGCGATCGATGCAGCCGACGTGAAGTCAGCGATAGCGGAGAGAATATCGGTCATACTGCAGAACATGACGTCGCTGCTGACGTCATTCATCGTCGGTTTCATCATCGAGTGGCGCGTCGCCATCCTCATCCTCGCTACCTTCCCTCTTCTCGTCTTCGCCAACTTCGCTCAGGTAATCCATTACATTTTTTTTATATATTTTCCATTTATACTTTTATTTTAGGGGCAATTTCGTATTTACGCTTCCAAAACTTCAAAATATAATATGTTACTCTCAAGAAAAGCACAAATATCAAATTTACCCTTTCAAAATCTAATATATATCATATTTACCCCTCTAAAATTCAAAATACATCATATTTACCCTTTCAAAATCTATTATGGACAAAAATGTGACATATTTTGGAATTTGGACGAAGAAATTTGATATTTTCACTTTTAGAGGGATAAATAATAAACATGATATATCTTGAGCTTTGGAAAGGTTAATTTGATATTTTCATTTCTAGAAGGGTAAATATAATTTTTTGATATTCTGGAAGGGCTAATACAAAAGCCCCCCTTTATTTTTTTAGGTTTTTATTTACATATTAAAATCTTATTTTTTTATTGTAACAGCAACTGTCGATGAAAGGATTTGCGGGGGACACGGCGAAGGCGCACGCGAAGGCGAGCATGATAGCAGGGGAGGGCGTGAGCAACATCAGAACCGTGGCCGCATTTAATGCCGAAGACAAAATCATCGGTTTGTTCGGCAACGAGCTGTGCGTCCCCCAAAAACGCAGCCTAAGAAGGAGCCAGACGGCCGGCCTCCTCTTCGGCATCTCCCAGCTCTTCCTCTACTCCTCCGAAGCCCTCGTCCTTTGGTAAATATTAATCAGTTAAAACTTATATGTATTTAAATAGGGATATTTGGAAAAAAAGGCACCTATATTATGCCGAAATTGCAAAAAAGCCCTTGCATCATTGGAAATTGCCAAAAAAAAAATACATTATTTCATAGTTTGCTAAAAAAAATAACTATGGTTAGTTTGGAGTTAACACCATCAGTTTTCTACTCTAATTATTTGAAAAAAAAAATTTGAAGTTTAATTAATCTCTCTCCCTAAAAAAGTTATTGAAAAAAATCTTAAAGTTTAATTAGGTTTTGACACAACTAACTAAATTGGGATCTTGTAGGTATGGGGCCCACCTAGTACGTCACCACGGCTCGACATTCTCCAAAGTAATCAAAGTCTTCGTAGTCCTAGTCATAACGGCCAATTCCGTTGCCGAGACCATAAGCCTCGCCCCGGAAATAATCCGAGGCGGTGAATCCATCCGGTCGGTTTTCGCAACCCTAAATCGGCCGACCAAGATCGAGCCCGACGACCCGGAGTCCGAGCAAGTGGAGGCTATGAGAGGAGAGATTGAATTAAGACATGTGGACTTTGCGTACCCGTCTAGACCTGATATTCAGATTTTCAAGGATTTCAATTTGAGGATCCATACGGGCCGGAGCCAAGCTTTGGTTGGTGCGAGCGGGTCGGGGAAAAGTACGGTTATTGGGTTGATTGAGAGGTTTTATGACCCGACGGGTGGCAAGGTCTCCATTGATGGCAAAGACATACGCAGGTATTTATACATGAAATAATTTATTATTGCGGATTAGTGATATTTTTGTTACAAAATTTGATCTTTTTATCTTTATTATTAAATATTACAACTATATTAATTATTAGTTATATAGTTGTAATCTCCCCTACTTCCTATTTCAATAACCAATTAACTCTTAAGTTATTAACTCATCAAATTCAAATATTTCCAAAAGGTACAACCTAAAATCCCTCCGTCGAAAAATCGGTCTCGTCCAACAAGAACCCGTCCTCTTCGCCTCAACCATCCTCGACAACATCTCCTACGGCAAAGAAGACTCCACGGAAGACGAAATCATCGAAGCCGCAAAATCCGCCAACATCCACAGCTTCATCTCCCAGCTCCCCGACGGTTACAAAACCCTAGTCGGCGAGCGGGGCATGCAGCTCTCCGGCGGGCAAAAACAACGCATCGCAATAGCTCGAGCGGTCTTAAAAAACCCGACGATTTTGTTGCTTGATGAGGCGACGAGCGCGTTGGACGCGGAGAGCGAGTGCGTTTTGCAGGAGGCGCTGCAGAAGCTGATGAAGGGAAGAACGACGGTCGTGGTGGCACATCGGTTGAGCACAATTAGAGGAGTGGATTGTATTGCCGTGGTGCAGGATGGGAGGATTGTGGAGAAAGGGAGTCATAGGGAGTTGGTGGGGAGAGCGGAGGGGGCGTATTCTAAGTTGTTGCAACTCCAACATTGATTTAGGGGATTTTTTTGGGTATTTTGGATAGGGGGTGTGGGTGTGATGAAGTTTGGTTGGGGATTGTGATTGTAAATTATGTTGTGTTTGCTTGGTTATATGGTGTGGACTTGGGATTTTAGTAGATTTTGAGAAGTTTATCTGAAATTTTACGTTTTTGTTTGGTTTTAGGTGTAGAACTTTGAGTATGGATGTTTGGTAGTTTTGCATTGTTGCTGAAATTAGTGCGTGGATCAAGTAAAGATTTGTTTAAAAGATCACCATAGAAATTAATGAAATACAAGGCAAACCAGAATTGAGTTTTTTTTTTATGTGAAGATTCTTCACGTTCTTGAAATCTTTTGGCAGTTTAAACTAATTGTGGTCGCTTTCCTCGTGATTTCATTATTTAACAGACAGTAAGTAAACGGAGAGAGTGAGTAGTGAGTGACTAGAAATACACGTTCAACCCTCGTGCTGTCCATTTAATAACAAATCAGAGCTTGAACCAATCTCATAACGTGAGTACAAAGGGAACCATTAATTAACTTAATCAAACTTGATGATTAATTTATTTATGAGCCAGATATTGGGTCTTTAAACTAATGTTAGATCGGCCAGGATATTTTTTATTGAAATAAATTATTATATAAAAAAAGGTTATGGTCGGTGGAGAGACAGGTAGAACTGATCTGACTGGTACAAGGCCACCGACTCACTGGTACTTGTTGAAGAAAAAATGGATTAAAGTTTGATATAAATTGTTTTGTTATGAGATAAGATCCAACTAATTAGATTATTTAATGCATATATAGAGCAAACCTTTTAAGTATAATTTTTCCATGCAATGGAAGTGAGCTGCTTTGAATCAGTACTGTTATGTATATTTTCTAATTTCTAATATATAATGTACTATTTGATGCAAAGTTTAAATTGCACCATTTGACTATTTTGATATTTAATAACATAACTAATATTGAATTTTTACGTCATATTATACAGTTATTTATTCATTAATCATTAATGGCATTTTGTTTGTACATATAATTAACCCCAATCCCTTATTTTTCATCTATTTTTGAGTCTCCTCAAAAGGCCACATCATCACTTTTATCTCGACCGTTCAATCAATTTTTTTGTCGAATCTTAGCCATTCATTTTCTCAAATTTATTGATATTTTATGGCAATATTTATGTGGTTATTAAAATATAAACATATGATTGGTTGAATTGGTGTTTTGTGTTACGTACCCGATTTAGTGAGAATCGTTGTGAGTTTATTTGTGACCATCATATCTTAATCAGATGGTTTCAATGAATTATGGTGCGAAGTTATGTTTAATTATTAATGCCAATATTTAATGAATAGTTCACTCATTAAAATATAAATGATTTTTCTTTTCTTTTTTAAAAAATTATAATTCTTAAAGAAATATTTTATTTCTAATGTTAAAATCATCAAATATAAATTGTTGGAATTTTCTCTTTATTTTGAGTTCCATATTGTTATGATTCCAAATTTTTTTCTTGTTAAAATAT
The DNA here is from genome assembly GCA_027726005.1 of Juncus effusus. Lineage (NCBI taxonomy): Eukaryota > Viridiplantae > Streptophyta > Magnoliopsida > Poales > Juncaceae > Juncus > Juncus effusus. The sequence goes on along the minus strand of CM050900.1, from coordinate 8,637,520 downwards.
GTGAATATATACTATATAAAAGAAGATATACAAAAATAATATGCTCATTAACTTATACCTTATTTTTCATTTCTCTTTGAGCATTCTCAAGAAATCTATTGCCAAGTTTATCTCGGCATTGGATCAATTTTTTTGACATCTTAGCTTTTCATTTAAATTATTATCACAATATCACATGTACCAATAGTTAATGAAGAGTTTACTCATTAAAATATAAATAATTTTTTTCTTCTTTAAAAAATTATAATTCTTAATGAAATATTTTATTTTTCATGTTAAAATCATCAAATATAAATTTGTCCGAATTTTCTTTTTATTTTGAGTTCCATATTATTATGGTTCCAATTTTTTTTTCTTGTTAAAATATGTGAATATAGACTATATAAATGAAGATATACAAAAATAATATGCTCATTAACTTATACCTTATATCTTATTTTTCATGCATTTGATATTTGGAGTTGGAGGTTTTGGAAGGACACATTGCATATATATTATTAAGAGTAAGTTTGCTATTATATTGCAAAATTATCAAAACAGCACACATACCCCTACAAAATGAGAAACATCATGTATACCCCTAAAAAACACAAATAATAACATGACATATATGCCTCTCCTTTCTAGATTTACTTCAAGAGATCCTCAAATCACCTTGATTCATCTCTTATTCAGTCATGAATAAACAAAAAAAGGATAATGTATGCATTTTTTTTGAAAAAAAATTATAATACTGATATTTCTTATATTTTATAGAACCATTCCTGATATTTTATATTCTGAAGAAGTTATAATATTTTGAGATAAATTATTACCACAATATCACATGTACCAATAGTTAATGAAGAGTTTACTCATTAAAATATAAATAATTTTTTCTTCTTTAAAAAATTATAATTCTTAATGAAATATTTTATTTTTCATGTTAAAATCATCAAATATAAATTTATCGGAATTATCTCTTTATTTTGGGTTCCATATTATTATGGTTCCTATTTTTTTTTCTTGTTAAAATATGTGAATATAGACTATATAAATGAAGATATACAAAAATGATATGCTCATTAACTTATACCTTATATCTTATTTTTCATCTCTCTTTGAGCATTCTCAACAGACCTATTATCAATTTTATCTCGGCCGCTGAATCAAACTTTTTTGAAATCTTAGCTTTTTATTTAAATTATTACCACAATATCACATAAAAATATATTGTTATGATTCCAATTTAATTTTTTATTGATAAAATATGTGAATATAGACTATATAAAATAACATGTAATAAAATGATAAACTCATTTACTCTTTTCATATTCTTTTACCCCTCTTTGAAAATTCTCAAGAGAACTATTATCAAATTTTTTCTCCGTCGTCGAATCAAAAAATTTATCAAATCTTAGCTTTTAATTTAAATTACTATTATAATATCACATGATTATATCTCCGTTATGTGAGAACTATCATCTCAAACAAAATTTCAGAATATTGAAAACTATATTATATTACTTAATGTAATACGGGTTTCATAATAACATATGTGTAATTCATACAATTTTAACATCTAAACAAAAATAGAAAAATAGCGGTGACAAATTTTTGAAGAAAATGAGTAGTGTTACATTTTCCTATGTTGTATACATATTTTTCCCATATATATAATATTAAATATAATTATTTTTTTTTATTTTTTTTAAAGTTAATAATCTATAATTTAATCTTATGTATTTTCAACTAAAATCTTCGAAATAAATTATCTTGTATTTTATTTTTTCTGATCTCATTCATCTAAGACTGATTAATACTTAATTTATTTTTCTAATATAATATGTCAAGACATAATGACATAAGAAAATCAAAAACAAAATTTTTTGAATTCTCATATATTTATTTATGTGTTATGAATTCACAAACTTTAATTTTGAATTTTCATAATTGCAAGTTATACATTATTAGATTGAAATAACTATAAAAATTGAAATACCCGCCGCGAAACACGAGCATTATCCTAGTAGTTTGTAATATATTACTATAAGACATCTCATATGTGCATTGTCATTTTTTCGCAATAAATTTCAGCATATTTTTAATACTCAATTATTTGCATTACCTTAGACTTGGTGGTATGCTGACAAACAAAAAGATCCTACAGCAAAATTGTATAATTTGTTCAAATCTTCCAGAATTTGAATACTGGCAGCACCTAACCCTAGGGTTTTCAAGAATTTGTAGATTGCTCAAAACCATGATAAAGTAAGGCTTTGGATGCTGCCGCCATGTAGGTTACACAACTTACACAATCCAATGGATAAATTAATAATCAATTTGTAGTTACCATTTATTTTAATTTGTCATTGTTATTAGTTTAAGAGATTAAGCTGACAAAATAACATGGCCTTGTTATCAGGCTGAGGTACCTCTCTGATTTTTCAACCATTTCATCTCTCCGAAGTCATAAATATAATTCACAGTTTCACATCATGAAGAGACCAGAAGAGATCAGAGGCATTTTGTTAATTAGACTTTGAGATACATCGAGATTTCACACGTATTTTGATATATAATTGGATACAACTTAATGATGTATTTGATTAATTGATCTTAATGTAATCACTCTGGGTCAATCAATAATTCATTCAAGCCGTATATACTTTTCTAATAATAAATTACTGTTATAATGTATTCCTAAAAAAAAAGTTACTGTTATAATGTAAGTATTCATACTTCTTTGCATGAAGAGACCAAATGCGTATTAACAAATGTCTTGGGAAAATTGTGCTATGTAAACGAATGACGTTCTTAGAGCTCAAATACTCTACTAACTAGTTCAGCACAACCAAAATAGGTCCACACCTTAGCTTTTTAAAATTGTTTAAGCTGGTTTATGCTAATAGTATAAACATTTGATTATTTAAGTAACTCGTTTTTTTTTTTCAATACTTAAAGTGAGACTAAACTCTTTCCTCTCGATTTCACTCAAGGGATTACAAATGTTGTCATGGTACTTATACCAACTCGAGTCAATGTTTTTTTGCGGATGATGTGAGTTTCTAGGACCATTGAATGGAGTTTAGTTCCTAACAACATGAGCGACACATATATTTAGTCAATGAATTTTATGTTTAGATACATGTATGTATGTTAGGACATCATATCTCAATATTTTGGTGGTCTCTACAGAAGATAATGCAGTTTCTCTCTCTTTGTTTTCTTTTGATAAATAATGGGCACTTGTAGCGTTTTGGTTGGTACATGTGTATGGTACAGGAGGAGTTGGAGATACATTGTTCAGTGAATGTGATTGCATGGCTACTTGTAATAGTTTAGACTTGTCACCATGCAGTGGCTCACTGGTACTGTTACAAAATAGCATATACGGGAAGCAGTCCTTCAAACTTGATTGCAAGTTTGCAACTAATTAAGCTAATTATGTTGATCAGCAAGAAATTGAAAATGATAACTTCTATAAACGTTGTTCAATGATCATGTCACCACTGTTTGTTGACCATACGATTGGTTACTAGCTAAAAGTGGAAAAAACAAAAAGAATATTGGGAAGATATATATTTTGCTTAATTTTTTAATAAATAATTCATGGTGTGGTTAACAAAAATTACCGACATATTTAATAAATATTTTCTATATAATCAAATGTCCTCTCTCCAAACACATGCAAAGACATAAGCTGACAGAGTTAACACACCAGTATTTAAGTGCACAAACAACACTTGTTCTCTCTGTAGTAAACACTTAGCCACATTTCTCTTCTTTTTTCTATATATCAGAACCTCAAGTGCTTGAGTCTTCTCTCCCCTCTCCTTGTTCTCACCACAATTTCTTTCCACTGTCCCGATCAATCTTCTCCCTCCATTTTCAGCCCTTAGATATCAATATAGTTAAGATTAAGATTAATTTGGGAAGATGTCTAGCAGGAGATCGAGATCAAGACGGTCAAGTAATTCTACCAGAATTACTGAAGAACAAATCGTTGATCTAGTTTCCAAACTTCAGGATTTGATCCCTGAGACTCGTGTTAGTACCAATGATCGTGTAAGTTTATTTTCTTAGTATTGAAGTATAATATTACAGTTCGAATGATATAAGTATGATCCAATATCCACTTACGATTAATTAGCAACATTTCAATTATATTATACCAAAACTACATTAATGAATAATGTTCATATATTTCTACATATAGGTATCAGCATCTAGTGTTTTACAGGATACATGCAACTATATAAGAAGCTTGCAACAAGAGATAGATGATCTGAGTGAGAGGCTCTCAGATTTGTTAGCAACAAATGAGATGACAAGTGCTCAAGCTGCGATTATTAGGAGTCTGCTCATGTGACCTCTTCATATGCTAGTTAATTATGAATTTTATGCATGATCTGTTTTTTTCGTTAATTTTTTGTTATGTATATTTTTCTTTTTGGCATTTTTGTACTGTTTTAGTCTGTTAAATACTGATACTGATCTGTTTGATGTTTTAGTTTCTTATTTTGTCAGGGTTAAGTTGTTGTTTAGTGATTAGGGTTAGTAATGAGTGGCATTAATAAAATGCGATCAAGGTTTTTTTTTATGATATTTTATATTTTTGGTTGAATAATAATCTATGTAAACCTTTTACTTCTTTACCTTGGGATCGCATTGCATTGTAAAAAAAAAGATAAAACATAAATTTTGCTTATTTGGGCAGGCCATAAAGCCCATATTTATAAATATCTCCAAACAACCCAATATACTACGAATTTCAATTAAAGCCCAGCCCAAAATTTTAGTGGATAATTAGCTGAATTGGACAAAACAGGGAACGCCGTTTCCCGTTGGAAAGCCATTCATATGTTGACATCTAACCATTCATTTTTTACACTGGTGGAGTGGAGGTATGGAAGTGGGTTCATTGACCCCTCAAATGATGGGCTAATTGGAATTAAGAATATGGTTTTATTGGGATCTGGTATTGGGTCAACTTCCCTTTGTCATACAAATCAAAGCAAGATAATATTATATTTTAGTTTACCATTTTGCCCTGCTTATCTTAGTAAGATTATTTTTCATAAGATTTTTATCAATACAAATTATGTCATTCACACTCCTTCGGTATAGATTTTTGAAGACCCATTGAATGTATAAAATCTTAATACTTAATTCTTTGATCATGATCCAGACAAGCCTTCACATCCTCAATTACAATTAAATAACATATGATTTTATTGAAATTAATTACATTTAAAGCCTGGGAAGAATATAATCCACAACATTAATTCAAAAATATTTTTAATTTTAATTTCAAAATATTTCAAAGATATTTGAATTGCAAATTTTTGGCAATAAAGAAAAATAACAGCACCGGATACCCAAAATCCAAATAGGGACCCAACGGGAAGGAAGCTTCTCGCTTAAAGAAGGGGCAAAGAGGTACTTTCCTACTCCTAAGCAATCTTTTATTCCAGTTGAAAGTAGAAACAAAAACAGTGTGAAATTTCAACTGTTGACAAGTAGGTACGAAATAGGAAGCTGCTCTTCTTTCCTCACTTGTAAGAATCTAATCATCTCTCTTTTGAGTTTTTCCTCTTCACAATCAATCTGATTTTTAGAATAGAGAAAGCACTCATTTTCTAATAATCTCTGTTTTCTCTTAATTTTTACAAGATCAAACTTAATTTTTAGTTTCTCTACTCTCTGCTCTCTACTGGGTTCTCTGTTTTCTGTTTTGTTTTGCTAATTGTTTCGTTCTTTTTTGTTTTATTTTTGCTATTTGTAAGCAAAATGAGCCAAGGGGGGTACACAGTGGAAGTGACGAATCTGTCAAATAGAGCTACAGAGAAGGATCTCTATGATTTCTTCTCTTTCTCTGGTGCAATTGAGCACATTGAAATCATCAGGTTTTATTCTCTCTTTCTGAAATTCTAATTTGGAAGCATTTTTTATTCTTAGGATAATATAATATATGATTGTATATATGTTTAATTTAGATTCTCTGTTGTCAATTTCTGTAATCCTTGTCCATTTGAAGTATTACCGACAATACTGGTATTAAAATGCAACTTGGCATTTAGGCTCAATGTAGTTTCAACTTAATTCATGTATATGTATAAAGGTAAAATTGAGAACTGAAATAAAAGAATTATCTTTTATTTCCCCTAATTATTTTTCCTCTTATTTTTATTGGACAAAAACAGATCAGGAGATTATGGCTCTACTGCTTATGTGACATTTAAGGAACCTTATTCTTTGGAAACTGCAGTCTTACTTAGTGTAAACTTTTTTCTATTATTTAATTGCATTTTCTTAATTTAAATTCTCTACTTAATCTTACACTTCTTTTTCATGCATTACTCTTTCTCTATTGCATTTGCATCCTTTTTTAAGGGAAATAAAAAAGAGGCCCTTTATTTATTGATCTATATGCTTCAACCAACTTTTGAAAACATCATTTTCCATTATGTTTCAAATTGGCTTAATTCTTGTCATTATCTACCAACCTCATAATATTCTCACCTTCATGCAACTAATTCATTAAATTTATAAAAATCCATTAATAATTAATATACTTTTTTTCAGGGAGCAACAATAGTGGATCAACAAGTATGTATAACTAATTGGGGCCATTATGAGGATCCATCTAACAATTTTTGGGACCGTCCTTCTTGGTCCATTGAAGATGAAACCGTCTACACCGTATATTTACACTCCAAATTCACATCATACTAAAAATAAAAAAAATGATTTTACTAATCCTTAATCCTTTTATCAACAGAATGTGGAAACGTGTCAATTCAAAACTACACCAACTGAAGCTCTGACGATGGCTCAAGATGTTGTGAGAACAATGCTTTCAAAAGGCTACACTTTAAGCAAGGACGCGTTACTCAAAGCGAAGGAGTTTGATGAGTCATATCGCGTTTCTGCAACCGCTGCACAAAAGGTCGCGGATTTGAGCAAGCACATCGGATTAACTGACAGGATCAATGCAGGTAACTAACTGGACCGTTAATTTGTTAGTTACTTTTTGGTGCATAATATATGAAAGTTTTATCCTTGCAATCCCCAAAATGTAATGTAGCCATCCTAAATGTAAAATATCATGGATATCCCCCCTCTCAAAACATGCGAAATATCGCCAATATTTGTACTATTTTAATTTTTCAAAAAATTGTTTGAACTTCCCTAAGTAGTAAAGTTTTCACATTTCTTATGTTTCATAAGGGTATACCTGATATTTCTATAATATTTAGGGACATCTATGATATTTCCTAGTTTGTAGGGGTATGTATGATATTTTCAGATTTTTGCCTGGTTACAATTATATGACTTACATCATTGAATATTAAAAATATTATTAAAAATGTAGGGGTGGGAGCGGTGAGATCAGTGGACGAGACATACCATGTGTCAGACACGACCAGATCAGTCGTGTCGGCCACGAGTCAGACTGCGGTCAAAGTGACAAACGCGGTTGTGACGAGTAGTTATTTCTCAGCCGGTGCCATGTTCGTTTCAGATGCACTTTCCAGAGCGGCCAAAATGGCGGCTGATTTGGCTAGTCACGGTAAGAAGTAAATGTTGAGGTGGTGATGTAGTGAGTGTTGGTGTGTAAGGTTGGATTGATGTTTTGTAGATAATATATATGATTATATGAGGTTGTTTGGTGGGAGTAAGAACTAAGAACCTGAGTTAGATTTTGAATATATGGGAATAATTGAAGGACTTGTGAAAAGATTGGGAGGAAAATGAACTTCTGCTTTACTTCTTTACTCAAAATTATATAGTTTCATTGACTCGATCTACTAAGTAATTAATCAGGCTGAGTGATCTGGCTTATTTGAAATGCCTTTTTTTTTATTCTTTTCCAGTAGCGAGAAAACGCTCCTTTCGAGTGAGATTAAATGCACATATCTTGATGAATTTGCAAATATGAAATAACAGACAAATTAAGCACATCATAGGAACAAGCAAACAAGGAGTGTGCTGTGAAGAGAGTGTAAGTACTCTATACATTAGATTAATTACTTTCAATCCAAACAAGCCCATTCTCTTAATTAACATAAAATCAAGCAATTACATATTCACCAATCTCAACTCTACTTTTTCGTCTTGAAACTCTCCTGGCTGCACGCCCACAAAAAACATGCATCCATGTTCCTTCACATAGCATCATACAAAACCAACTTAGGGGGTAAACCCTAAGAAGTTTGGTACGCCGGTGTATTTCAACCACTTGTCCGCAAGGAGGAACGGGCCGGCGGTGAATCGTTGAGCCTCTTTCTTGCTGATGACGTGGAATCCCTTCCACCTAACCCTGCGGCTGGTGTTTGCACCAGGTCCACGGTTCGCATACTCAGCATAATACAAAGTGTTAAGCGCAAAGTCACCATTCCATGGCAAGTAACCCTCAGGCTTGATGAGATCTCCGATCTGAGACTCCATGACAACAGTTTGGCAGTACTCCTTCCACGGCCGGCCGAGGTAGCTGGGGATCTTGAATCGGAGGGGGAAGAGGGCCTGTTCTGGCACGATCCTGCTGTTCTGGATCACGATACCGCTAACCTGATTGGGGTCTGTGCGGCCTTGAGCGGTTATGGTGTTTTGTTGGTTGCCCATGGGCTTGCGGACGATAATCAAGCAGTTTTGTATCACGGCAGCTGAATTTCCGAAGATGAAGTCGACTGTGCCTGAGATGACGCAGTTACGAATGAATGTGCGACGATTCTGCAAGTAGAGAGTGTCTTGGTAACCATCCATGCGGCAGCTGTAGAAGGCACTGAACTCCGATATGACACGAAGAGCCACGGCTTGGTGATTCTGTGGTCCGGCCGTGTTGAAGAAACCCATGTTCTTGCAAATGAAGCCGTCGGAGACAACGGCTGCAAATTATGGAATTTTTTTTGCTTAGTTAGATAATCTTCAATACAATGATATCTTTAGTTCGTTGAAATATGAGAGATCAGAGATCAGTTTACAGAAGGTTGCAGTGTTTTGGGTGTTGTAGCCAGTGCCGAAACTCCTCTTGCCAGTGACCCTGGTTTTCTTCGCCCCATCGCCATACATGTAAATGTTGTTCTTTTCCTTGGGAATGAGGACAATCTCATCGTAAACTCCAGCCTTGACATAGATCACATATCTCCCCTTGTTTTTCTGCGGTGCCGCGTTAATAGCAGCTTGAATGGTCTTAAACTGCCCACTTCCATCCTTCGCAACAACCACATTAGGCTTCAACCTGGCAGCGGGAGTAGCCAAGAGCTTTCTGTCACCGGCTGAGAGCCAGACTGGAAAACCTTCGGCATTTACATGAAATTCAGACTCAGCCTGCATGAGTCGCCGTTGCGGGATGTTGGTGAGGTTGAACAACTTGTTCGCCTCCTCCAACATGCTACCAAAGTTGGTAATGATAGCAAGCGCGTTACTGCTCAACTCAGTTGCATTACGCAACACGTTTTGCATGGCATTTTTCAACTTGGGATCGTCAAATCCGTCGGCGCAATTGTCCATGAAGGTCATTACTGCGGTTATCCATGATCTTAGGTTGTCCTGACTCTTGGCGATGTCATTTCCTAGGCCAACAATCGCCTGCAAGTCGTCGTGCGCATCCTGAAGCAACTCTTTGCAATCGGAAACTGCGAAAGCTGTACGGGAATCATTCACGCCCTTGCCAATGTCAGCTGACTGTTGAAGGGAGGTTTTGAGCTCATCGAGGGATAGCTTGATAGCAGCCTTGATCACGTCAGTCGGGCTAGAAGACCCATTGACAACGGTCGAGAGGGATCGCTGGCAGGTGTCAGGGTACAGGGTGGAGGAACAGAATGCGGACAGAGACTTTGTTGAGCTGGAGAGATCAGAACCGTTTGGTGACCCCGAACCTTTGTTATGAGTGACAGTGGCTACAATGGCTACCACCGCTACTACCACCACTATGAATGCTAATGCCCCGAATATTACCTTCTTCGCCATTGTTTAGAGAGGAAAAGAAACAAGGTTGTGCTATATTTGTAGCTATTACTCTTTGAACTCTGGTGTAATAACTGAGATGAAGATGAGAGGGTTGGAGGTGGGTTTATAAAGGGGAGGCTTTGTGAATTCAGGCGGTTAGGGTTGACGGAATTGTGGTCAGGATTTGCTTGACAGAGTTTTTGCACCGTTGAAGGCCGTTGGTGCAATGGATAATTTTAGAAAGTTTCACCTGGTCTCTGTTCTTGCATTGCATGCATGCGTTGGTGATTTACGAGCCTAATCAACAGTCTCTACGTAGAATAATACGAGCTGTGTGTAGAGATAAAGCTGATGAGATGGGATTCAACGTGTACAGGTCAAGGGTATTTTGGATTACACTGTTATTAATTAGTTTGTTTGTCAAGCTGACGAAGTCCATTTACATATAATGCGGCCCATAATTCACGTAAATTAGGCCTATATCTGTCTCTTCAGATTTTAATTCTTTATCGGCCCACTAAAAATGAATTATTTGAGCCCACACCAGGTCTCTCTAAGGCCTTCTTGCAATTTTGATAATACAGCAGCTCGACTGAATCGATGGAATAAGTAAGGGGGCTTTGGCGAATTTCAATTTCCATTGACTCGCAGAGCAGAAGAAGGATCTCCAAATTAGCTTCTCAAGCAGGCGCGACTCCATTTCTCTATAGCGAAGGCCGACTCTATAGCTGATTACGCTGATTCTGTGAGTAATTTACTGATTCATTGATTGTTTGAATATTTAGTGAAGTTCAGGATGAATTAATCCACAATCTGATCTGAGTTTTTGCCGCTGTTTAGGTATAAATGAACTGTTAATTGGATCGATAATCAATCTGAGTAAGGAAGGAGGAAGAGAAGGAGAAAGAGAAGATGGTGTTGGTTTTAGCGCTTGGCGATCTGCACATACCGCACAGGGCGCCTGATCTGCCGGCTAAGTTCAAATCCATGCTTGTGCCTGGCAAGATCCAGCATATTATCTGCACTGGAAATCTTTGTATCAAGGTATTCTTTTGTTCTAGATCGGGTGATAGTAGTTTGAGTAGTGAATTGATCTTTTTGTGTGCTTTATTTTTCATTAGTTCTTACTGAATGAATCGTATGCTCGTTTTTTTCTGAGAAAATAATTAAAATAAATCTCAAATTGATGAACTTGTCAATACCGGCCTAAAATTCTTTAATTTTCAGCTACCGAAACCAATATGTTTAACTATTTATATTATTTTTGTATTTCTTTGTCTAACCACTGTATGTAGTTTTTGTGAAAAAAATTCTGTCTTAATATGATCCTTAATTAATTATCTAAGCTTGCAACCTATTTTAAATCTAAAAATTGAAGCTTTAACTTGAGACCGACACATTTGAAGTGAAAATTGAAAAAGACAATTAAATTTTCAATTTCACATTTACATTCTTGATTAATTTTTTTAATTACGCAAAATTTAACCAAACTCATATTATTATGATTTTGTACAGGAGGTTCATGATTATCTGAAAAGTCTCTGTCCAGATCTGCACATAACAAGAGGGGAATATGATGAGGATTCTCGCTATCCTGAAACAAAGACTCTCACTATTGGCCAGTTCAAACTCGGCTTATGTCACGGCCATCAGGTATTCCATTTTTCCATTTCCTTTTTTTTTCTAATTCTTTTCCCTTCATTAATTTTTAAGGAGGAATTTCACGTGTAACCCTATAAACCTCAAAATATCACTTATACCCTTCCAAAACATAGAAAATTGCCCATTATCTTTACTTATTTGATTATTCATCTATAAATAAAAGATAAATAGCCAGAGTAATTTAGGATTTCTGAATCAAAATTTGGAGATAATGAGCATACATGTTGATAGAAATTTTTAATGTTTCATAGGCGTGTATACATTCACTTTCCCTTATTTTTAAAATAACATATTTAAACATCCAGGTGGTTCCATGGGGTGACTTGGACTCGCTAGCGATGCTACAGCGCCAGCTGGACGTAGACATTCTCGTAACGGGTCACACGCACCAGTTCAAGGCGTACAAGCACGAGGGCGGAGTCGTAATTAACCCCGGCTCCGCGACCGGCGCTTACAGCAGCATCACTTACGATGTGAACCCCAGCTTCGTGCTGATGGATATCGATAGTCTGAGAGTGGTGGTTTATGTGTATGAGCTGATCGATGGAGAGGTTAAGGTGGATAAGATTGATTTTAAGAAGACTGCTAATGTTGGTCATGCTTGACTTTGAGTGGTAGTTGATTGATTGTGATTTGTGTTTTGGTTTTGTAGGGAGGACTTTTTTTGTATTTGGATTTGAATTTGGAGTGTAAAATTTGTGTGGATTGTGGAATGAATAAAAGGTTTTTGTTTCTGTTGGTCTGTTTGTTGTAATGTGTTGTTATTTTGTGGCGGTGGATTTAGTTGATATGAAATTAAGTGAAGATCAGGTAGAGACTGCATAATTTGTATAGATGAAGTACATGTGTTGAAATTGTTTGGTTAATCGTCCTGAATATTTACTAGCAACTGTGTTTATGATTTAGACTTCACATAATTTAAGAGGTTCAGCTAATAATTGAATAATTGAATACATAAGTTAATAATTTAAGAAATGATAAACATATGACAAAATAATTATATTCTCAAAATAGTTAGTGCATAACTGAATTATCCGTTGGATGGTGAATAAGAGGTTCAGCTATGATGACCAAATTTCTTGGACTAATAACCGTTCAGAGGTTTGGACTCCCTCCTCCATCTCTCTCCACCTAAATATGGCACATCGCAACCCTTAAAATGCGATGCGCCTTAGCCTTGATTCTTCAGATTAAATTAAAACAACAAGCTCAATCAAATCAAGTACTTGAAATAATGGCAAAATGCATGATAGTGATTCTTTCGGTTGCTGCCACCGTTGTTGGGGTAGCTTATTTCAGGCAGCGTGTGGTGGGTTAGAAGATGTGGTTATATTATTTTTGATTTTCTCTAATATTTCATCGTGAAATTTGCAAATACACTCAAGTTGTTACTATAAATTTTCATACTTCAAATTTTGATCTGCATATACGTGACATACTGACATTGACAATTTTATCTATGGTAAAGGTAATACAACATACTTCTTGCATGTGTGAAGAAACACTGAATTGCATGAAGTTCCATGAAAAATGTATGTAATTTAAGTTTTAACATAAAAACTACATGAAGAGACGTGTCTTTGTCACCGTCGTGAGATTCCTTTGTCACCATTGGATTGTGACAATGCATCTCTTCATATAATTTTTATGTTAACTGGAATTACATATGTTTTGCATGAATTTTCAGGTATTACTATTCTTTTCACACATGTAAGACGTATGATGTATCATTTTTACTATATATAGATTTATTACCGTCACATATATGCAGATCAGAAATTTATTATGAAAATTTATAATAGTAATTTGGAAGGTCTGCATTATGACTTCGCGATGAAATATTAGAGAAAGTCATAACCAATAGAACTATTTTGATATACCAATTCTTTTTAGGGGATTTACCTTATTATTGGTTCATTGGAATCCATTTTATGTGAATGAGATGATTTAAGAAAAGAAACAAACAACGGCTAATATATCGCCAGCTATGGGGGTGCTAAAAATAAACTCTATCCCGTCTGCTTAAAATATGCTATCACACCTATATAGTGTGCTTGAGAAATTTGACAAAATCAAAACAACAAAAAATCCTTATTGGTAGCTAGTAATGGCGAAGAATGGCGTGCTATTGTTTTTCTTTTTTCCCATTTCGGCCTCTGCAGCCGGTAACATATCTTGGTGATAGATGGTGGTTGGTGAGAGTTATCTTTGTGTCAGAACAGTGACATTGGAATATAACAATACATGACTTCATGTAATTTTTATGTTAAATAAAAGTACATACACTTTACATCAGTGTTCAAGTAAATAGGTTTCCTTTCACACACAATAAGTATGTTGCATTATTTTTACTATAAATAAGATTTAGTCGAAATTGGTGACAACAGAACACCAATTTAGTCGAAAATATGTTTGAAAATATATGTACAAGTAAATGACATTGGAATATATCCGTTTTTTATGTGGACAAGTAGAATTCACTTTTTTAAGGAACCGAATTCATTTAAAACTATTTTTCCTCTATCCAGTCCTGCGTAATATGTTTAGTTTTATTTCATTATTCTCTAATACAATCAAGTCATCTCTTGTCACTCCTCTGTATTTGTATTATTACTATATCTTGGTGATAATTTTATGGACTAGAAAGATATTTTTGTTTATAAATATTTGATACTTCATATCTGCTAGATTGATATTGGTATGAATGAGTTATATAGTAATTTATTTTATGTAATAAATATGCGGCTAAACAATTTGTAATTTGTATCCATATCTGTGATACTTATATGAAACCGTATCCATATCCGTTTAATATCCGAATGAATATGATATTCGGGTCTATACGTATCCGTATTCATAACCGGAAGAAATATTAATACGAATACAATAAAAGCGCTATGAAATCTGAATGTGAATGCTTACACTCCTACCAGTAGTTAATTTTGTGCCCTCCCTCAAGATTTGCCTAAAATTTTTTTTTTGCGCCCTCGTTATTTTCTCATGAATGACTACGAAAGTTAGATAATTGGGCATGTGTATTAAATGTACATCAAATAATAATTTAAGATAAAATGTTAAACAGATAAGAACAGATTTGCCTAAAATTTTTTTTTTGCGCGCTCGTTATTTTCTCATGAATGACTACGAAAGTTAGATAATTGGGCATGTGTATTAAATGTACATCAAATAATAATTTAAGATAAAATGTTAAACAGATAAGAACAAAATAATTATGTTTACTTTGTCAACATGATTTTAACTATGATTCTTATTACTATATATATATAATAAATTGTATACCTAAGTTGGTTTTTATAGCATAACAGAAAATTACACGTGCATGCCAGTAACTTTTTTTTTGAGGGAGGTGCTTGCCAATAACTTGACAGCCAAATTTTACGTGCCCGAGAAAGGTTGTTACACACTCATTTAACTGGACTCAAAATATAGGGAAAAAATAGATTAGTTATATGATTATGTAAATGTTCAATTAGTGCGGTATGTTGTTGGTCTATTTCATATTAACGAGACAATCTAAAAAATGAAAGACCGAAGCAACTCGAACCAGTTAAATATCATGCCCAGCTGTACTGGTTCTAGAGATAGCCTCTCTCTCTATCTTTGCCAGCCCAAAAATAGGCTATCGACCCCTATATAATGGCCAGGGGGCTTGAGAAATCTGTAAGTCAGAACAAGATGTGTTTTTCTTCCTTTCGGTTGAACCCAATGCTGCTGGAGTAGCATATTACAGACGCAAGTGGTGGATGAAGAGGTATTCTTGCGTCACTGCCGTGAGATTCTCTTTCTTTTTCTAGTCTTAAAATCTACTATGTAATAAAAAGTCCTTCAAGTTTGATATCAATGATGAATCCGTTTCTTATTTTTCACAGGGCAAGGCTTTTGTGGAACCCGAAGAAGAGAGGAAGGCAACAACTGTGGTAGAAGATGGAGATCATGTGGGGATTATGGACGTACGAGTTGAAGAGGAAAGGCCTGAGAGGAACCAAGATTTAGAGGAGGGACACGTGGCGACACAACAAGAGGAGATCAGGTTTGATATGGAAGATGTAGAGGGTACATTGGAAGGAAAACAAGTTGTGGAGCAGCAAAATGTGGAGAAGTTTGTGGACACCAAAATCTGGATATTCAAGCTGGAATTGTCCGTGCAAGGATTAGCACGCTCGAGACACAAAATGAGTTGCAGAGGCTGAATTATGCCCGAGATGGCGTGGTGAGGGAGAAGATCCATCTCTTTGAAGAGCTCATAAGCAGAGCTAAGTAGAAACGACAGGCCAGATCAGGTACTTATTCTTCTTTTCTTTCTTTGTACTTCACTTTACAAATGCAATAACAATAATAATACAAACTAATATGTCTCCAGGTCTGCAATAGACATTCATGTAACGGGTCACAATAACCAGCACAGAGCGTACAAGCACAAGAGGGCAGAGTCGTAGTGAATGGATCGATATATAAGACATCTGTATGCAGGGCCGGCCGTATTTTGGGCCCCTAGACCAACTTGGAAATGAGTAATTTTATTCAATAATTAAAGACTTAATTTTATTCATTGGGGCTACACGGAATGAATATGCAAGGATTTAAAATGGACTTTACTTAATTTTAATCTTTCATGGGCCTTTAGTTGATTTATTGCTCTAATTTGTATTGGGCTAATTAAAAAATTAATGCTACTATTACCATTAAATACAAGAAAATAGGGCATTTTAAAATTCTAGACCCTAGACCATGGTCTTTTTTTTTCTATACCGGGGCTGGCCCTGTTTGTATGTGTGAGGACTGGAGAAGAAGAAGAGTTGGATTCTGAATAACATGATCGATGACACAACGAATAAACTTAACTCTAGAACTAATCTTCTATATACATAAAAGAAAAAAAAAAGGAGACAAAAATTTGTTTCCAAACTAAAACTAACCATCTATCCCTTACGGCTTGACAGATAGCCGTTTGAGACACTCATAAGTCGTGATCATAATCGCAGTAGAAACAGACATGGAGGCCCACCGTGGACCAAGTCCACGGTAGCACGCTCCCCACCCTCCTTCCTTCACCAAACTCTTCACTGTATCATACACCGAGTCCGTGGTAGACCCGTGCATGACTTGCATCCTTGTTTTAATCGTATCCAATGGCATTGTGACCAATGAGGAAGCGCCACCTGCCATTGCGGCACTCAATGCCTGCACTGCCACCACCGTTTTATGATCTGGTTTTAGTAAACCCGTACCAGTACTATTAGTATCTTGTGATTCCACCAACCCGTACCGGTACCGACAAAGGTAGGATCCAATTCCTCCCCAAATCGCCTTTTGAGAAAGGGAATAGCTAGCCCACCATACGGCATTGGAGGGTGCATACGTTAGAATCGACATGCCAAAACCACAGTATAAACCCCGTATTCCCTCCGTATTTATAATTTTTCTGAAAGCGTCTAAACCTCCAGTGTAATATTGCGAATTTGAATTACCATTTCGATTTGTTTGTACCATTAATCTCTGGCTGACCACATCAATTGGGGTCCACACAAGTTGGGCCGCAACAGAAGCAGTCAACCCAGCTGCACCGCCAGCTAAGGCCGACACGGCTGAATCAGACAAACCAAGCCTGGTTGCCGCGGGACCAACAGAGGATTTAGTCAACTCCAGCGCGGTCATGTAAAGCGCACGAGCTGGTACCGTACCAGCCAGAGAGGTACAGAAGCCCCTGTAGAAGGCGAGCGGACCCTCGTGACGGAAGATTGAGACGGCTGCTGACGTGGCAGAAGGGACCGGCGGGTCGGCTACTTGGAGACGGGTTTTGAGCACGATGGCTGGGTAGAGTGAGGCAGAGACGGCGGAGAATAACGCGGCGCCGAGCAAGAAGAAGCGAGTTTTGTCGAGGTTCTCCCAGTCTATGTCAGCTGGGAGTTGGAGAGATGGCGAAGAATCGTCTGCTTCATCTGAATCCACCATTTAGTTGTATCTAAGCTAGGCCCTGTTTGTTCTCCATTAGGAGACAGATATTAAATTAGATACTACCTGTTTATGTAGGGATAGAGTAGTCGAGGAGGCAAGGAAGTGGCTATAGAGAAGTAATTGAAAGAGGGATACGATGAAGAAAGAGAGGCCAGAGGGTTTAGGAGTAGAACTGAAGAAGGTGATGTTGATTTACCTGATGGAGGGGTGGATTGGATTCGATTCGAGTGAAAAAGAGAGAGTGAGGATAGGCCATTTTTTGTTTCTTTTGGAAACAGAACAAGAGCGGCGAAATGAGGAAGCTTTGGATGGAGCGGCGAGAAAGAGAGACACTAGGCCCACGGACCTTTCAACAGCCCACAGGCCTTCAGATTATTCATGTGTATAATGTTTTTAAGTTCTATATAATTATTTTATTATTTTGGTATATTCTTTAACTATGTATACAAAATATTACATTTGTAAACATTGTTTGTATTAGCCTTTTTAAATATTACATATATTAGAATCATCAAACCGCGTAAGAGATATTTGATTCATTATGACAGCTATCCTACGAGATTTATTCTTGTATAGACCTGAAAAGATATTGTTCAAACTCAATATATATAACAACCAACGCTTACGACTAAATCTGAAATAATGGCTTCCAAGGTGCAGCTTGTCATGTTAAGCATCCTCTTCATTGTTGCCTTAACAATACGAAGAACTAGTGCTTCAGTAGTCGGTATCTAAAACTGTCATTCTTATTCTTATCAGTACGATCTTTTATTTTTTTATTTGATAGCGATTAATCTTTTATAAGTCAGGAGAAGAGAAAAGTGGATTTGCTGAAGCGGAAAACGAAGAAGAGAAGTTATTGGTTGCGGGTAAGCGTCCTTTCTTCTTTCCACCTCGCCTTCCGCCTATTCCATTTGAGGCACCAAATTTCAGCATAGTTTAAAGATGTTTGAGACGCTAACTACTCTATCAGAGTTGAATGAGAGTTAACAAATAAGGAGCACATAGATGTTTTGCCTGAAACGTCTATCTTTGTACTTTGTATTAATACGAAAGTAAACATTTCTAAATAGAAAAATAATATTATTTCATTAACAAGTATATTAAAGTATGTGTTGTCCCCATTTTGTAATTACATCATGAACAAATTGGGACATAAGATCAACGTTCCGATAAACTGCATTACTTGATTTTTGTGAATCGGAATTTTGTGATGGGTTAATTATAGCAGTAGCTGAAATATTCTTTTAATAGCATATTTTTAGTTGTACAAGATGAATATCTGACGGTTAAGTGAGAAAAGGGAAAATTGGGATGTGTTGTTGTAACTAATCTTATGTCAATTTTCTGAGAGTATATCCAAGGAAAGACATAACGAAAAAATTGCACGGCAATTGGTCTAAGCTAAGAAGTGATAAATTGCCAGGGATTTTTCCTTTCGTTTCTTTCAGGTCACAATTCTCCTCTTTTTTTTCATCCTGTTTCTTTATTGATTAGATTTAGAATGCATGATTAATTAGATCAAGTTCCATATATACTGTGATATTAATATGTTTCCATTATCATTTTTGTACCTTCCTTTTCCAAAGGAGCATCTAGCTAACTTAATTTTGCAATTTAATGGAATTGATGGAGTGGTTCCATACTTTGAGAACAAGGAATATAAATCAGACACTTATGTTGATGAGAGCTATAATTGTAGCAATCAAAATGAGGGATCTCAAGAGAATTCTTATGAAATTGAACAACTCTATACCAAGTATCTTGTGCGCGATTTGCTACTCATGGAGAATCAAATTCCTTTCTTTGTCGTAACGAAGATATATGAAATTTTAACAGAAGGAAGATGTCCATTTTCATTACTTGCAAAAAATGCTTTGCAATCCATGGAAGATGCACTTGGTCTCTACCCAAAAGCAATTCAAGAAACAGATAAACCAAACGAAAATTTTAATTTGTTTCATTTGTGTCACATGTACTTCAAACCTAGACAAGTAAAGGTGGAATGCTGTAAAAATCATTCGAGAACCCCGACAGTTCATCATTTTCTTAACTTTGGTAGTAAAATTTTCAATAAATATAATCAAAACGTATCTCTTCACCATGATAGTAAAACCCTAATGGCAAGTCAGTGGCGACGAACGCCTCAAAATAAAAAGTCAGTGGCGACGAGCAACACAATACCGTGATGCAAAAATACAGTTGAAGAAAAGAGAATTTCTTTGTGAAAATCCCCACTCTCTCCTTGACATTTGTCTTATCAATGGCACATTGGAAGTATCTTGTCTGAAGATTGATCAGGATACTTGCAGTTTGTTTCAGAATTTACTTGCATTTGAGTATACACATCCTCAATTTGGGAATTATTTCACTGCATATATTGTATTTTGGTCTCATTTCATCACGACACAAAATGATGTTGAATTGCTCGTTGAGAAAGGAATTATCATGCACAATTTGCATAGGGATAATGAGGTCATTGATCTTTTCAAGTTGCTTACTAATTGTGTAGTCTTTGATTTTGGTGGTAATTATTATCTCAAATCTCTTTGTCATACGATCGAATCACATTATCAAATTTGGAGACCTAGATGGAGAGAATGGTTCCGTTCAATTACTTCAATTGTTCGACAAAATGGATCTGAATTGCCTATAACACTATCTCAAAGTTCGACAAAAAAGATCTGAATACAGAGTCATTCCAGGAGAAGTTTCAATGGCTTTTACTTGCAGTTTTATGTACAATCATACAATTTTTTTTTTTCAATTCTCGGATGAAATTACCTTTTCAAGTTTCTTCTAACTTTTTGAATCTTCAAAATTAATCTTCATCTTTTTGTTTCCATGAAATGATCTGTCTTATCTGAATTTACCCTATGTCGCCAAGATCGACATATTAAATTTAAGAGACCTGCTACAACACGACGCACTGTAGCACGACTGTTCATGACGGGATCCAATAACAATATATATATAATTTATTTTCTAATAACAATATATACATAACAGTATATTTAATTTATTTTCTAGTAACAGTATATATATAAAAAGTGAAAACAGTATATTAAATGGCAAAACAGTATATAAAATGAGAAAACAATATATAAAATGAAAAATAACAGTATATATACAGTGCGTCGTGCTACAGTCGTGCTACAGTGCGTCGTGTTTGTACATTTCCCTAAATTTAATATATGGATGCCCAAATGCAAAAACAAATTAATTCAATAAATAATTATGTTATATTGTTAAGCATTAGACCTAAATGGGCCAAAATGGAAAAAAAATTCATTAGAAGTTAAATGGATGGGTTCAAGTCAGGTCAGGTCCAACAACAAACGAGAAGAGATATCTCCATTAATACATAAATGGAGAGGATCCGTGCTCACCATGTAACATGCAATGTGTCTAGATTCATTGTATGTATTTGTTTGACTTTAGAAAGATAATGTAACAAAAAAGGGGGTTTGCAAAGCTGCAAACAATAACAACTTTGCATTTATGCAAGGTCAGCACACGATGACCCAATTAAATGAAGCATTATTTCATGTGTTTGAACCCTAAATTCTGTCAGAAAAAGATCATAGTTATGTGTCTTCTAGAGTTCCCTGCAAATCACTTCGATAAATTGCGTCCAATAATATTGAAGCGTTTGGGGGAACTCTCGAGCCCACAAAACAATTGAAGCAATCGAACACAAATTATTGCATAATGGGTTGTTGCTACAAGTTCGAACCGGCGGATTTGATGTTGTTCAGAAGTGGAAACGTGTGTTTTCTTCACGGCATTCTTCTTTCGAAATTGCTTTGTAATATGGTTCTTTTATGGTTTTAACTTTCCTTTGTTTTTCTCTTTCTTTGCCTCAAACTCATTATATTTTTCTGATAAAGCAACTCAGATTTTTAGCAATGAGCTTGGTGTCATTCGAAGTTTGTTAAATATTTCGCTGCCACCAATATTACATAGTGCATATTAGGGCAATATTGAAGTGCATAATGAGAACTTTAGAAGTAACTCAAATATGCATTGAGCCTATACTACGCCAAAACATGTCAAGTGTCATTCGGAATTTCTCAATTACTTTTGCTAAAGCCGATTCATAATACTGCATTTTAGACCGATGTGAAGTGATTGAAGGAAATCCTAAAGATTGTTTCTTTAAGCCCACATTGTCTCGTGCCGGTGTCATGCATATAGTTTGCCCAAACACTTCATTATGGTACATGTTTTAGGTCAATGTGAAGTGCTTGAAGGAACTCTAGAGCCAATGAACGGTGCAATTTTAAGCTGAGTTGAAGTGGCTGAAGGGAAACTATGGAATGCAATTATTAACATAGTTATTGATCCTCTGAACTGTGTATATATTGGTTTCACAGTTCCTCAATCAGTTCAGCCATGGGTAGTACATCTAAGGCTAAATTAGGAACTTTAGACAAACAACACATTCCTTCTAGTTATTCAAAAATAAAGATATTGAGTGGTGGTATGCAATTCACATACCCTCCTTCAAAAAAAAAAAAATAAAGATGTTTTCTCCAAATTCTTACTATATCAGAAGATGTTGAGTGTCATCCACAGTTCCTCCAAACACTTCACCACAGCCAATGCATGGTGCATTTTAGGCCAGTGTGAAGTGCTTGAAGGGAACTCTGGATAACAATCAACTTGATGTTCCTATGAATCCTCGCTACGCTAGAAAATATTGGGTATGATCTAGAGTTTCCCCAAACACTTCAGTACAACTCATTCGAGGTATTTTGAGCCCTACTGAAGTGCTTGAGGAAAACTCCAGATGACAACCAACCTGTTTCCTCTCTCATTGAAGCTGATATTTCTTGCCATTTTGACTTGTTTGAAGACAAACATCAATAGTTGTATTTATAGGCACAAGGGAGAAACACATTCTTATCTTCTCATAACATGAAATGATGCCAAACAGATAAGTGAAAATGCACCTAGCCATGTTCCTAGACAAGATTAAAGTCCGAAGGAACGAACCAAATACGAGCCGGGCTGCCCCTAACTTCATTAATATACGAGGTTCTGTCTTTTGGCATCTGTCAAAACTCATATAGATGCTAAATCTTTGAAAAAGAACCTCGTGCATAGTAATTCCTTGAAAGCAGCCAGTTCTAACTTTATGTTTTCTAGGCTATATGAAACATTTTCTCAAGTGGGCCAGTTTTGCATCCTGAGACGCCTATATCATGAATGAAGATAAAAGGATTGCATAGCACATGACACATGCAAAAGTTGATATCCCTGCCCCATTCATGTCTAGATTTTGAGCATGTCTAGGTTCAATGAATGCTTAGCTTGCAATGCGCACCCAATACGATTCGCTTTCGGCTTCTCGAATTATTGCAGTTTCGAGATACTCACTATGAAATAAAATGTATTAAGTAAGATTTCTAAAGAAGCTACAACAGACCTAAAGCTTTACATAAGCTACGATACAAAGCATAGCATCATAATTACTGGAATTGGATCAACAAAGTTCAAAACATCATAATTACTGGTAGTGGTTCAGCCAAGTTCAAAACACAAAAGTAACACATCAACATACCCACCATACATACACATCACCCAGAACTAGAGCCACCAGTCCTAAACATTAGCAAACCATCATAGGATTCATAATACGCCACATACATTCCACTACATCATCAAGTCACAAAACACAAAAGTAACATACTAACTTTACCCACCAGACATACATACACAATAACCCACAACTAAACCAACAATCCTAAACATTAGCCAACCATCAAACGATTCACAAAACACCACATACACCACTAAATTCACACAACCCCTCAACCCCCATCTAACACATCTCAGTCTCAAACTTCAAACTAATCCCCATGCTAAACAGCTCCTGATATAACAGCTTCGCCCCATACGGCACATTCACCCTCACAATACTCTCACCCGACTCACAAAACCCGCAAAATGGTCCTCTTAACTTGGTCCCGCCAGGAAGCGGCCTCATCACCACATTCGCCGCTCTCTTACAATTCCCGCAAATATGAATCTGCGAAAAGTCGCTCAGAGTAAACAACCTCTCGTGCAGATTTGAAGCGGCTCCGTGAGCCAAGAGACAGTCTCGCTCCATCTCGCCGAACTTGACTCCGCCGAACCGTTTTCTGTCGGCGACAGGCTGGCGCGTCAGAGGGTGGACCGGGCCCGTGTTACGGAACTTGACCTTATCTTCTGCCATGTGGATCAGACGCTGGTAGTAAGTCGGCCCGATGAAGATTAAGGATTTTATCATCTCGCCAGTCCGCCCGTTTATCATTTTCTCGCTTCCCCATCGCGTATATCCAGCACTAACATAACAATGCAAATGTATCGTGATAAATGCTATGAAATTATATATTATAATGTTTAGGACTTAGGGTGGCATGACATCATTGCTGACCTGTGGAGTTGGTGCATGATGTCATCAGGAGAGGCGGTGGAGAAAGGAGTGGCGTATCTAGTGGACTCTTCTTTGAGGCAGATCCCCTTGCCAAGAGCAGCTTCTAGAAGCTGGCCTGGTGTCTGACGAGTCGGAAAGGCATGTGGATTTATAACTATATCGGGTACGATTCCTTCACGTGTGAATGCAAAATTCTCCTGCGATTCTAAGAAGCCAACAACACCCTTCTGACCGTGCATGCTTGAGAACTTGTCACCAAGGCATGGTGACCTCACCTGAAAAAAATATCCAAATAAATAATTAAACCAAAAAAAAAAAAAATCCAAATTTCCAGAAAAAAAGAAAGGAGAGATGATGATAATTAATATACCTGTCTGAGGGTGACAACAGCGAAATTCTTGCCCTCATCATTCGCTGACATCACCACCTTCTGAACCTTTCCGGTCTCAGTGTGCCTCAGCTTCACACTATGATCCTCTCCATTTTCCGAGACTTTTCCGATCACTATATCGCCACTCTGTAAAGTGGCCCCCACATATGGCAAACCATCATCGTCTAAACTATCCACTTTTCCTCTCTTACTCTCGGTCTTCCCAAAGTCAACCTTGTCCTTCATCCTCATCCGCTTGGTCAACTCCGGATTCTCCACCTCGGCCTTGTAACTCCTCAGATGCTCTGTGCGGAACATTCCGCGCTCTAAGGACGCTCTGTTCATAACGATCGAGTCCTCCTGATTGTACCCTTGATGCACGTTGACTGCGACAATTGCGTTTTGCCCGTTGTAAAATTCCGGTTTTACGAAATGGTCCTTTTTGCCGGAGGAGTCGGTTCGGCCGAGACAGTCAGCCGTGAAGGTCTTGAACAGAGGTTTTTGAGGGTAAAAGAGCTGGTGGGATAAAGTGTCGACTCGGATATTAGGGTTTGTGGTGGAGTATCCAATGGCCTGTTGAGAGTGCTTTTCGGCCTGGTACAGAACCCTTCTCGCGAAGTTATGGTTGGCAAACGGGATCAAACCGCAGCTCAGACCGAGAAGGAAGGAGAGGTCGAACTCACAGTGGGTGAATTTGGGAATTGGTTTCCCGGATTCTTGAATCTGGAGTTGTTTGATTCCCCAGGCGGACTGGATGTCCTCTTCTTCTTCTACCCCGATGAACTCTGCGATTTCCTGATCCATCAGGGACTGGAATGTTAAAGTGACGCCTGCTTTGCCTCCTTTCGGTTGTTCCTGCATTCTGTTTAAGTTTTCCACTATGAGAAGTGGTCTGAGAATTCTCCCCGCGTCAGAGAATATTCTCACCTCTCTCTGCCCTCTGTCCCTCTTTATCTCAACCTGGTTATTAAATTTAATAAATGAAAATTATCAACGTAGGTTACACTCAAACTAGATGTTAAATGAGAGAGAAAATAAAAACAAGCCTGACCTGTGGATTTATGACTCTAGCGCGGCGCATCAATCTGAATTTGGACACAAACTCCTCTGCATTCAAACAAACTCCGACCCACTCAATATTCAGAAAAACCTTGTCATACTTATTCAAATCCGTAAGAGAAACCTCATCCAATTTCACCAAACCGCACTGGACCAACTTATCCTCAATCGGTCCAGTAATCTTCGAGCTAACAATCGCCGTAACCGCCAAATTCTTCACCAGCCCACAATTCTCCCCATCTGGAGTCGACAAAAAACACAATTTCCCCCAATACGACGGATTCCTACACAAAATTCAATCATACCATCAATAAAACACTCACATAACATTACAAACCCCAAGAAAAATCCAAACTTACGGATATCTGGCGTCGCCAGCCTTGCCAGCGTAAGCGACCTGCTGTCTAGTCTTCCTCAAATCGGCCATCATCTGCAGCGGATTCGTCCTTCTGAGCGTGGCCACGATTCCCGCGCACCTCTCGGACCGTTTATACGGATGACACCACGCGCCAGTCGCGAAGGCTCGGTTGAGTCCGTTGGTCACGATGGTCTTGTCCCAGTACCGCTCGAAATCGTCGGTTAGCAATTCGCGGTCCCCGCATAAGTCTCTCTGCATGGCTTTCACCATGCGTTTCTCGCCGTGCCATATGTGGGCGCGGAGCTCTCTCGAGATTAGCTCGCCGGCTCGGTCAAGTCTCTTGTTTCTGAAAAATTAGATGGAGTTATTGGATTAGAGGAGGAATGCTTCAAATTATGGACAAGAAACCCTGAATATGGAGATTTTCGTATTTGTTAGTTCTTGGGAGCCTGAAATCAGATGATATAAATCGAAGCAGATATGAAAGTATTTGAATGTTGAAAGTTGAAACCCTAAACTAGAAACCCCCACATATTCAGATTTTCAATTAATTAGGTTTTAGGGTACCCCAAAAGCCAAACTCAGACACATAAATTGAACCAGGGAGGCAAATATTAGAAACTGTAAACATGAAACCGTAGATACACAAGACTTTAATTCGGTCTTGTGGTACCACAAAATCAGATGAATTAGCAAAACAAGAAAAGAAAATATTACAAAACCTAAATATGCATATTCTGTACGAACTAGGATTTCTCGATAACTTTTTTACCATACCTGAAATCGTCCTTATTGTCACACTTCCTCTTTCCAGAAAATCCAAGCAACAAGCACTTCACCATATACCCCAAATACATGGCCTTCTCTCTCTGCCCCTTAATCCCCTTAAACAAAAACTTATCCACATACTCATCAAAGCTCTCGCTCGGCGGAAATTTCGAATTTTTAACCAATCCATCCACAAACTCTCTCGCCTTCTCAATCTTCCTAAACCCCTCACACTGCTCGCCCGCCTCCTTAATCGTCTCCAATATCACATTCACCAAACCCGATCCGCACTTTTCCACATCCTCAATTCCAATCATGTCTAAAATCTCCTTATCGGATTTCATGCCAAGAGCGAAGAACATAATCCAGATGGGAAATGTCGCGTAGAGGAAGAAAAGAGACACGTATTTGCCCCCGTTTAATCCGTCTCCTTTTTCGGCGAGTTTCGCGTAAACTCGCCCTCTTTTGAACTCGGTTATATATGACACGGACCATGAAGGCTTGTCGGTCAGCCAGATTCTTGATAAACACCTCTGCTCTTGTGCGTGGAATATCTACAAATAATAAAACAATATTATCAAAAATCAGAGAAATAAAAAAAGAAATTACTAAAATAACAGGGAAATAAAAGTACCTTTTCCATGCCTTTGATGAGGAAATAACCGCCAGAGTCGAAAAGGCAGTCTCCTTTGTCACGCGGGTCGTCTTTCCAGCACAGTACGGAGCCGACCATTACAGGAAGCATTCCTATCGTAACATCTGTCGTTTCATCGTGCAACACTTTTTTATTCATGAATAATGCGTCCTTTCCTGATGTGGATGATGATGTGGACCCAGTCTTGGCTTTATCGCTCCTCTCATGCGTATACACCTGATGAAAATATTTAGAGAAAAAAGGTTTTATTAAAAATATTAGTTAAAATGGATTTTAGTGAGATAGTTAGCTGTGTTGATGGTAAAGCAACTGTTGGGACTAGTTTTTTTAATTCTCAGTTGGGACTATTTTTTTTAATTCTTTAAGAACAGAAGGGCTTTTGCAATTTAAATAATTTAGGAGTTCTAATGTTTTACGCAATTTCAGCACAATGTAGGGGCTCTTTTATAATTATATTTTCTTCCATCAAACAATACTAAAAAAATCACGCACAGCACAAGTCAGCTAAACATGCAAAAAAAAAAAAAAAATCCAAACCTGAATTCTAGTCTGGACATTAATAGGTGTAGCGTAAGTCATATTTTGCAGTCTCGCGTGTTTAGGTTTCAGCTGAAGCAGTTTCGGCTCGCCCTCAATCATCGTCCAAAACGTCGGCTTTTCCACCTTAACTTTCCCAAACGAAACCGTCGCGTATTTCCATCCCGATTCGCCTTTTTTAGATGGGTCGTAACCCGGCTCGACGTTCACTTCCCCTAACGAATCGAACAGATCTTGAATCCCGTGCTCGACAAAATCGTTGTACGAGCTGATTTGGTGGCTGATCAGGCCGTATTCTTTGAAGAAGGCTCGAGCCGCGTCTTTGCAGAGCTTCTCGAGTTTCACGGTGTTTGGAGGCGGAGGTGGGGTGAGGTCTTCCGAGTCGATCTCCATCTGTGAGGTTGACGCTTTGTCTGACATTATTCACTGCATGCAAAAAAGTTACGTTTTTTTTTATTTTCTAAGAGTGATAGAGTGATAAGACAGAAGCAAAACATTAGATTGATGTAAAAAAAAATTAAAAATGCGACTAAATTGGCATGATCAGATGAATCTAACTGAAAAAACTCAGAGCGAAGAGAATAAGATAGATCAATATTGCAGTGTCCTGCTTCTAATTTCACCAGACTAAATTTTCAAAAAAGAAAGAGCTTTTTTTGTTTATAAGGGTAGTAGAGTGAAGAAAGAAGCAAAAAAACAAGGTTTTTCTTTGAAATTGAGCTTAAATAACCACTATTTTGATGGATCTAGTTGAAAAAATTAGAAGAAAAGAACTAGATAGCTCAAGATTGGAGTGTACTGCTTCTAATTTCACCAGACTAAGGCTTTAGCCTCTTTTCGGACTTTTACTATAATTTTCAAACAGTAGGTTTAGAGAAAGAGGAGAAACACAAAACTTAAGACTAATATGAAGCAAAAAAAAATGCGACATTGCGAAAAGAAAAAAAAAACAGTTCTATAGCGCTCGGATTTCGCCAAAAAAACTCGTACAAAAGAAAGAGGGGAAGATCATACCTTGGACAAAGTCTTCGGACAGATCTACAGTTTTAGCGTAAAACTAAAATGCTTAGATTTCGAAAGGTGATCTTCACTCAGCTCAGATTGTATCGCCTAGTGAAAGAAGGCAAGAAGCCAAAGTGGTGATGAAATCGGAGAGGGGGAAAGGGTTTTAATTTGGGGTTTTGCTTCGTTTCGCGTATCATTTCAATTCCGAGTTTTATAAAAAAGTTGGAGCTGAATTCCTGATTTTTCGAGTCAGAGAGGTTGTAATATTGGGCCAGGCCCATATGTGCACATAATTTTGGATAAATAAAAAATATGCAATTATTTTATTTTTATTTTTTTTGAAGATATCTCGGGGACAAGAGGCAAAACAAAAAAGATATATCAAGGACATCATATAATGAACATCAGATATTACAAAGTAAAATTTTATTAATTATGATTCACAGGAGTTTTTGAGTGACATGAGATATCTTAAACCCTCGGTCTCGGAGGTGGCTCATAAACCCCAAAATACCCGATCTTGGTCAAAAAATCTGCGAGATTCTTTGCAAATCGGTTATAAAAGCGAGTGACGGGATTGTTCGTTAAGCTGAAAAGAGAAGCATGGAGCCCGTCATCTGAATAAACTTGTGGTTCCCACATAAAAAAATCAGTTACAAAAGTGACGTGTG
Source organism: Juncus effusus (assembly GCA_027726005.1). Taxonomy (NCBI): domain Eukaryota; kingdom Viridiplantae; phylum Streptophyta; class Magnoliopsida; order Poales; family Juncaceae; genus Juncus; species Juncus effusus. The sequence continues at coordinate 8,608,105 of CM050900.1, read as the reverse complement.
GATTCTCTGCAAAAAAATAATAATTTTAAGACAAAATTTGAATATTTTTGTATCTTTTTAGTTTTTGGCAAGAATACTGCAAGAAATGTTATTAATTTTGGCTTAAAATACACTTACTTTTAATAATTTTAAACTCCCTATATGTGAGTCTAGCCATGAATCCGGGCTCTGACATGCCGGTCCATGCATTAAAGTGATAAAGTAGCGCAACTTTTGCGGAGTCTATACTGTAAAAAGCAACAACAAGAAGAATTTATTATTAAATTGCAAAAAAAAAATGAAACATAAGTAAATGAAGTTCCATTCATATATTTGACAAATTTTAGGTCATTTTATAGTAATCTATGGACAGATTTTTATAGAGACAGCCTTGGTATCTCACAAGAATTTTGGTAATATAATATGCATTATTGATGAGGTTCTATTATATTATACTATATGATTAAAAAATATGCATATTTTTTTGCAATGTAATATGCATTATTCACGTAAGTTCCACATCTCCCTCAAAAAAATAAATACATACCTCCCAACGGCTTCAGCAAGAACTTTAATATCAAATTTCTCGTGATTCACGCCTTTCGGATACTTTATAAAAACTAAATATTTGGGCACCCAATCAGGCCGGAATCTCCCCTCGAAATCTGCTGATACCGAGTCTAAGGAGTAGGACAAGGCGATCAAACAACCCAGAAAGAGAGCGAGCGAGAAAGATGATATCTCCATTGTAGCTAGAATTGAGATGGTCGTGTATTTAGTGTATTCTAGCTACTCTGATATTTGAGGGTAATAAGGGGCGCTTTATAGCAAAAGATATGGATATTTCTGTTTTAGGTTTCTTGTGCAAGCCATGTACGTTTGTAATAAGGAGCATTAATTATATATTACATATGTTTTTGTTTATGTTAATAGAAACAACATAAAACTCCAGAGAAAAAAAAAACTCCACTTTGCATAACTCTAACTGGTTGAGTTGGGATCTCATATAATAATTCTGTAACAAGGATCATGATGAAACTCCAAAAAAAGGCTTTTAGGCGATATAAAAAACACCTGTAATTAATTTTCATTTATTTCACCCAAAAAGTACACAAACAAAAATGTTTAAACAAACAACTAAAACCATATTCACAAATCACACTAATCCATGCTCGAAAGCCCTTTCACGAGCTCCCAAGCTTCAATAACAACCAAAATACAAACACCAAACAAGTCCACTTTTCACAACATCTCCCAATCCCTCCAAAACCAAACTAACCTACCCATTAACCCAACAATACAATCCAAACTCCCACATAAACATATACAAATTCCAATCAAATTCCGAAATTCAAACATTTCCACCGTCATTCCTCAAACTCCCTCCTAAGAACGACATCAACCCTCCTCCATGCACTCTTCCTTCCGGCACCACATACCCCCCTCCCACATTATTACCCCCATAACCATTCCCATTATTCCCATAATTACCACTACTACCAACATACGATTTCATCGAAAGCGGCACAAGCACTTGCGCCGGAATCAATCCCCTCGCGCCACCCGTCTCCTCGGAAACCGTACTCATCCCCGAATAACAACTCTCGCTCTCATTCCCCTTGCCCACAATCCCTCTAAACAAGCCCGGCGCAATCAAGCTCTTCCCCTTGCTCTCCCTCTCGACCAAGCTCCCGTGTGCCGCGCACATCCCGCTCCGTCCCCTCGCGAACTTCTCGCACCCCTCGAACACGCACCTCTTCCCTCCCCCGTGCGCCTTGCAAAAGTCCGTGCTCCCCTGCGCGCTCTTACAACACCCTTCTGATACACATCTCTTCCCGCCGCCGTGTCGGACGCAAAAGTCGGTTCTGCCTGTTGAATTTTTAAAAACAACGGACGCGATTATTATAAGGGGGAGATGTAATATTTTCATTAATACATATTAGTGGAAATAAAATAGAAGAACGATAAATATATAAGTGGTGTGAGATGGAGAGAGAGTGAAGTATAGAGAGAGAAAGAAATAGTACAAGTTAGAGAGAGAGTGAGACGTGAGAGAGAGAGAGAGTATAAAGAGTGTTTGTAAAAATAACTTTGTATAACAAAAAAAATACTTAGATGTATTGTAAAATTCAACAGTACCGCGGGCGGACTTGGTGCACTGGTCGGAGGCGCAGCGTTTGCCGCCGCCGTGGGCCACGCAGAAGTTGGTGCCTCCGTGGACGGACTTGGGGCAGAGCCCGCCGCCCTCGAAGAGGCAGCGTTTGCCGCCGCCGTGCGCCTTGCAGAGCGGCGTGCTGCCCTCCGCGCCCTTCGTGCAGCCCTCGAAGACGCAGCGCTTTCCGCCCCCGTGCGCTTTGCAGTACATCGTGCTGCCTGTTGGTTTAAAAAAATGTTACATGTTGGTTGGTTGGTTGGTTGGTTTTTTAGGATGTACTGTATTATTTTAAAGAGTTCATCTTCGAAACGAATCTATTGTATTTAGGGAAATTTGTGAAACAGTTAACAAACCTTGATTTCTGTCTAAATTATAAAAAAAGAAAAAATATCCTGATATATTGAATTCTCGAATAACAGAGGGGAATTTTTAAATTTCTAATAATTAATTCAAGGTTTTTTGCAATTTAGGCATAATATAGGTACTCTTTTGCAATTTTCCCTCAGCACTAAAGAATATCCCTATAATACTTTATATTAAAATGACGCATCTAGGTTCAACAAACAAATAAATACAATCACAACACCAACCAAAATAAAACAAATCCTCAAATCAAAACTCTCGCCTACCTTGAGCCCCTTTACCGCACTCCGGGAACTGACACCTCCGTCCGCCCCCATGCGAAATACACAGCCCCATCTGTCCCTCAGCGCTCCGCTGGCACCCGTCAACCCTGCACCGCTTCCCTCCTCCATGTCTAATACACCGCCCGCTCCTTCCCCGCGCCGCCTTCTCGCACCCCTCAACTCCACATCTTCTCCCGCCTCCGTGCGCGATGCAGAAGTCCGTTTTGCCCTCGGCGGACTTCGTGCAGCCGAGTTGGTCGCAGCGGCGGCCGCCCCCGTGCGATTTGCAGTAGGCCGTGCGGGACTCGGCGCCCTTGTTGCAGTTGGGCTTTTGGCAGCGTTGGCCGCCTCCGTGCGCTATGCAGAGGCCGGAGGCCCCGCGCGCGCCTTTGGAGCAGCCTTTGAACCGGCATTTTTTTGGGTGGCGGTTGCTGTGGGGCCCGCTTTCGGTTGTTGTTGTTGTCGTGGTGTTGGTTGTGGTGGTGAAGATAAGTTCGGAGGTGGAGGAAGGTTCGGGGTCGGGGCTGAGTTGGAGGTCTAGGAGGTCGGATTGGGATTGAGAAGGAAAAGGGGACTGAGATTGGGGAGTTGGGAAATTTCGAGGGGCGAAGAGAAGAGAAGGCATGTAGCCGCCGGAATTTCGTTTGGCGGAAGTCGAGCCCTCGTCAACGATTGGGTAATGAGGATTAGGGTTTTGGGGCGGGGCGGAAACGGGTTTGGGGAGGCCGAGTTTGAGGATGTTTGGGTCCATTAAGGGGAAGCGTTGGCCGAAGAGGAGGGTTGACACGCCGGATTTGTTGGAGTTTGATAAGTGGGTTGAAGATGAATAGAGGTTTGGTGTGGGGCCCAAACCGAGGACGAGGCGACAGCTGTCCTCTTGAGAGGAGTTGAAGTTGTTGGTTTCTTGCGAGTAGATTGAGCCTATGCTTAGTACGTTCGTCATGTTGAGATCCATTTGAGGAGAAGTTTATTTATTTATTTAATTTAGTTTATTGAGGATTTGAAAATCAAGGGAAAGTCTGGAATGAGTAGAGGTGAAATTAAAAAAGCATAAATTTAGCTTCTATAAAGCTAGTATATGTGAAATGGAAGTACAAATCGAAGATTAGACCGAAAGCTCCACCACTGACAAAGCCTGAAGTATCAGCTCTATCCATGAGTAGTTTGCCACGGTTTAGAGGTTTAATTTTGCTTTTTAAAGCCCTAATTGTTGTATTTAATCTTCAATCTGCAAGTAATTAGCGAAAGAATTGGTAAGAGTTATGTTGGTGAAATAAGCGTGAGAAATTAGATCGGATTAATTAAGCATTGAATCTTGGGTGAAATAAAACAGAATACCCTGTTTTATTTTTTAATTACTTGAATAAAGAATATTTATAGGAGATTTTGAGGGCGAATGAGAAAAAAAAAAGAGTAAATGAGATTAATTGAATCAGGAATCCGAATTTAAAATAGAAAATTCGAAGAACAAAGTTACAAAAGTGAGAGAAAAAATAAATTTCTCATTCTAAGATGTACAAGTTAAGAAGAATCCACCATATTTCCAAATATTTAAAGGGGGGAAGAAGAGATGAAATTCACATTGAAAATTGAAGAAAAGAAAAAAAATCGAGATTGACCTTGATACCAATCAGCATCACTATTATCCTAAAAAAACTAATTGCCAATAAGAATTCAGATTAAGAAATTCCGTAAGAAAAAACCAACTTCAAATAAAGAAAATCAGGAACTAAGTATTTCAGAGAGGGAAATCAGCTCATCGAGAGGAATAAGAAAGTGTTTAAAAAAAACTAAAAGAAAAATGAATACCTTTAATCCAAGCATCAAAACAAATCTAAAAATAAAACAGTATGAATGAGCAACAAATCAGCACAAAAGAATTCAGAGTGATGAGATCTACAAGCACAGAAAGAATTTACCAGTGAAAAAAGCTCTATCCAAAAATGACAAAAATCAATCTCATAACTGAATAAACAACCATTTAAACCGCTCATAACTTATTAAACAACCATTAAAACTCCAATAAACCCCAATTAAAACTCCAACAAGAAAAAAAAAATCCAAATAAACAAAATCACTCACACAAAAAAAAAAGAGTACCTGAACTGCATAAGAAGATTGCACAGCACCCATACAAAATCACAATAATACCCTGCTGGAAGAGAATCAAAGACGCAAACGGATTGAGTTGAGCCGCGGATAAACGACGAAGAAGAAGAAGAAGAAGAGAGGAAAAAGAGCGAGAGAAAAGAGAAGAACGCTTTATTTATTATGCGAAAAGGAATTTCGTTTCCCCTTCCAACCCTTTCGCGTTCCATTAAAAAATAAAAATCCACCCGGTCTTACATTATTCCAGCGTAGGACCCACATAACAGTCAGTTAAATTCATCACATACGGCCAAAACCATGTCTACTTAAAACTCTTCGAAAAGCAAGACTTTCTCTGCAAAAACAACCCAAGACTCGGTTCACATACTCACATACATAACCAGCATGTAAACCATCTGCTGATGGTATGAAACGGGTGTATTTAAAATAAGTCGTTTTGGTTGAGATAACGGAGAGAATAGCTGGAAGGAAAGACGGCTGGGGAATCGGAACGGCGCGGCTCGAGCCGGGTCGACGCGGCGAGCCGAGGATGTGGCGGCTGTGGTGCGTTGGTGGCGGGAGGGCCCGGATGAAAAGCGCATGATAATGACAAGTTGTTTTGGCGGGTAGTTTTTTACCTGGTCCACTGCACCGGGTCCATGGCCAGGTTGGTCAGCACTTATTTGTTAATTTGACTGTGTTGTTGTGTTGCGTTGTTTTTAAGTTCGGGAGGATTTTGTAAGTTCTGTGTTTATTCTTTGTGTTTGATAGAATTTGAACAACATATGAGTGTAGTTAACCAACTGGTTTGAGTGATAACTTGCGTTATATATTTGTAGAGAATTAGGTTTGTGCATTTGAATGTACTTTTGTGTCTATAGTAATGTAATGTAATTTTGCAATATGAATGTTAATATACAGTTCATGATATATTATTTGTTCCATATTTTAGTGCAAGTATATATCATTATCTAATGTACTATACAAATGCCAAAAGATAACCATTATGTTAACATAAAATGACAAAAGTAATACATCATAAGTTTGCTTTTATTCCAACATGATTGTTATAATACATCCAAGAATCAAACATGCTTAATTCCGTAAAATATGTAAGATTCTTGTATTATAAGCTCTCCACTCACCAACCGTTTTGAGCAGACGTCACTCCACCAATCATACAGGACTAGATTCCACCTCAACGTGTCGCCACAACATTGGTGCTATGATTAAATTTTGATATGAAGATCAAATATATCCTACGTACAAATATTTGGCCTTGCATGGATGGTAAAATTAAGCTTTTTTCGTTTGAAGAAATGGTAAATTGAGTTATGAGATAATATTGTGAGATAATTATAAAAATTTCAGAAATCAAAGACAAAGACAAAGTTAATCCTGAAACTGAAACAATAAAGAATTGCTTCCATTCATTAGAATCAAGTTCTCATAAAAATTAAAAGGAACCACAAAAAATGGCGTGTTAAGTGCGCGTTATTAAGATGAAATCATGGTGTGTGATGATGAGCAGAAGCACCACTTTTGGTGGACAAGGATTGTGATATGGATGTATATGATGATTGGATTACGATTAGGAGTTAGCTAGGACACAAAGCATGGGTGTAAATGCTACGAGCCAAATGTTGAGGGGCCTATCTATTAAAACCCTCTCATGTCCATTTCTTAACCACATTTTGTGTGGACCACTTGTTTTTTCTTAAATTTTGGGTAATTTTGTTATAGTTTTTTCTTCTTGAAGCTAAATATTTTTTTTATTGAAAATAACACTACTTAATATGTTGTATTTTGTGAATTAATCTATCACCATGAACTATTTTGTTGTGAACATGAAACTTATTTTCTTTTACAAACCAAATTTTTCTTTTCACTGTTGAATATTTAAAATAAAAGAAATTGAGTTTCTATGTAATTGAAATAATTAGAAAATATAATTTGTTTAGTCGCCAGACAGAAACGTCATACTTCTTAGTGACATTATGCTGAGAAGGAGTGACTGACAAATTTCAATTACGTTACGAAAACGTCGTTAATCTTTTTCAAACTAAGAACACTGTACAATACAAGTCATAAAATTTTCTTTTTTTTTTAAGTGTTTCATGAATCAAATACGAAGTTGCAAATTGCAAGATTTATCCAACAACCCATGCTTGGCTATATTAATTTCCCTGCATAACTACAATTTAGATCTACTAACACCCACATGGGAACCATAATATTATTAGTTACCAAATTAAGAAATTTCAAAATCGCAGAACAGTATCTTGTTGTTATGTAGGTATTCACACATGCATGCATACATGTCTCAAAAAGATTTCTACTTTGAGCACATGACACAACCAACAAATCAACTGCCATCAATTATATTGAGCTCTTCCTTGAAAGTTCAAACGTTCAATCTTTTTTCTTACATCAGACCCTATATTTTCTAAGACATTATGTTAAAAAAAAATGCAAGAATTGTCAATTTAATGATCACTACACTTAAAACAGAACCCAAAAAAACAGTACAATAACTAATTTAACAGCCAGTAAATATTTTCATCCTTTTCCGTTTCCGATTTTCCACTTAAAAATCCTTTTCCTTTTTTTCCAACTTCCATTCATTGTCTTCGCACGTACTACTTGTCGTCAGCTTTAACAGCCAGCTCCTTCTTCAAGCCGTTTAGCCACAAGCCAAGCCGACTTATCCAATCTCTTTACCAAATAAACGGCGTCAGTTGTTCCCTTACGTGGTACAGTGTTCCCGCGCACAGCGCGCTGCGTCCTAACTCCTGGCACGCGATCGCCACGTGGCGCCTGCTTCGCGCCGTGCGACTCGAGGCGGGCTGCAGAAACCATTTAATTAATTGTCGCACCATACCGTACCTGAGTTAAAACTTAAATATTGCATAGAGTAATTTGTGGACTTTGTTTAGATTTAGATGTGGAGTTTTTAATTGGGAGGTTTATGTAGTGAAACTAAAATATAGATTGGATGTGGAATTTAATATGTTCCCCTATAAAAACTTAGCAATATTCCTTCCCCCTAATATTTTCTAAATAATGTATAAACTATTGATTTTCTCACTTATAATAAAATAAAAGTAGTTTGGAGATCTTTTTCAGTAAATATAGAATTTGTAGTTATACGTCTTATATTGTATGCAGATAAAAATATTATTTTTATTATTTTCTATGATAATTCCTATTATGTAGAGGTATATACAATTTATTTGGATTCTTACAAGATATAGAAGAATTTTCTTCTTGATTAGTTAATATTATCATTTTTAATTTGTCTTTTCAATAAATAAAAAAATGTAAAGAACTTTCTGGATTATCATAATTGTTTGATATTAAAAGAGAAATGTGGCTCAGCGACCTGATGTATTTAATACTATATTCAAGTCAAATTAATGATCTAGTAAACTCCCATGAAAAATTAAGAGAAACCTCATGCTGACTACACTATTAAAAAGTTATATCAATCAAAATTATATAAACGGCACATCAAACAAATTTATACACAAATGCATAATTGTATAAAATAAATCAAACTATCAAATTCATAATAACATCTACATATCATTTTTATGTCAGGGAAATAAATAGTTTGATTAGTATCTATAGATTGCGATGGACCAATAGTTTCACTTGATTCAGATCACGGCAATTTAAGATTAAATTATAGGACGCTTTGTAATGCACAAAAATAGTATAACTATGTGACAAATCATATTGTGATAATAAACTGACTCGCTACATGAAATTGTTCCGTAATTCTATGCAGCGAATTTACGGTAGCGTTTCCGTGTCGCTACGCGACAAGGAAGGGGCGCACACAAAAGGACAAACGAAATGAGCGGTTTTCAAGGGCCGTTGAAAAAGTAATACATTAGTTAATGGGATTATTTTTCACTACACCCTTTTTATTATTATATTATAAATGTACTTGCATTATGTTTTATGTACTTGTTGTTTATATTAAAAATAAGTTGAATATTTAAGAACATAAAAATAAAGGGTTTTTTCAGAAATTTGCTTTGAATAAAGAAGAAATACGCTACCTGACAAGTTGTGGCCAATCATAGCATTGGATTGGTTGTGACATGAGTTGTGTGGCTAGCTATATAGGTGCATCCTAAATTGTGTCACTAGTAGTGTATATAAATGTATACCTTATAAGTTTAGTTTTGTAGTAATTATAGTATAATTAGTTGATACTAAATTTCAAATAGATGGTAAGAT